>JARVZY010009192.1:0-25897 GCA_030686995.1 Artemisia argyi
TTATGGCATATTCAATTACTTTTTTTGAGGATGGGTAAGCTCATAAGATCACTTTGCGGTTACACGTTCATGTGGGTAGGTTCATATGTTTCATCTACAATTCAATTACTTATGGGTAAGTTCATATGTTTCATCTATAACTGCGTACAATCATATGGAAACAATTTAAAGGGAGCTATAAAACATATATGAGGCAGAAATACCAACTACCAAAAATGGATTCTTTGTGGTTTAAGTTTAAGGAGTATTAACAAATAGTTTTCAAACCACTACCCAAAGCCACATCAGCCTCATGGTAAAAAAAAAATTAGCACCATTCCTAAACACTAAAAACAATTAGCACTATTCCACTTTTGTTTTCATGAAAGGGTAAGCAGAAATCATTCCCAAACGTCCGCTAAAATCAAGCGACTTCTTTAGCATTTCTAAAATGAATTTATCGGTACGGGTGAGTGAGATATCAAAGCCAATCTTTCTCGTGTACACACTTAATCACACTCTGTATATTGAGGTCGTAACATGCTCTGACCTGAACTACGAATATGGTGGTGACTTATGACATCTTGAGTACCTTATGTAGATACTTCACACTACAAAAGAACCTGCAAGAATTAAAAACCTGAATCATTGATCGTGATCCGTCATCGCATCAAGTCAAGTAATTACAAAAGTTGCATAAACAGTTGAAAAAGTTTTACCCAAATGTGTAACTTTCTCCCTAACCGTTCAAGTATTTAACTTATAAGCAGATTAAATAAAGAATAACTTAACAGTTAAACTACGTAAACAACAAAACACCGTATAAATATCAATTGAAACCAAAAAATGACACCAGAAGGTTAAAAAAAAGTACCTCATCATCAAAAGCATGAGAATTGAAATCGAAAAAATAAAATAAAATAAAAATAAATAAAACCACAATTTCGTTTATGTGTGTGTAACCACACAGTCGGTAGTTTTGATAGGAACAGAGGAATTTTATTTCTGTGTATTAAACAAACTTTTCCGTTCTTTTTTATATCAATTTTTTTGGATTTGATCTAATCATATCTTCATCTTCAAATAAAAGATCCGGAAAAGTGCTGATTTGACAAAAGGGTGTGTCTGTTTTTTCGGTGGTTTGGTTGGAAGAAGGTTCAGGAAGAAGATGGAGGGGTGGAGATATGAGGCGGTGCAATTTATTTGCTGTGAAAAATGATGGGAAGAAGCTTCAAGAGCATGTTTAAAAAAAAAAAAAAAAAAAAAAAAAAAAAAAAAAAAAAAAAAATCTCAGCCCCTAATCACGCTTGGGTTTGTATTACGGAGGCATTACGGAGAAACGGGAGTGAACAGGAAAAGAGGCAACACACTTTGGCCAATAAGAAAGTGGCATAGGGGCCATTCAGTTACTGTTGGGCCACTGTTGGTATTTTATGATTAATCACAGCCCAATCAGGATAAAAATTAAGGGGAAACGGACACCTTAACAAATTCTAATTTGCCCCGTTCAAAAATGCCCTTTCGTATATATTATAATTTTAAAAGTGGCTCGTGGTTCTACATGATTTAAACAATAATTGAGACATTTTACTAATGAAAACTTTTAATATCTTTTGATAAAATACACTGGTCACACCAAAACACAAGTTCACGAAAAAAAAGTTTAATAATATATAAAAAAAAACTTACGATAACTACAAATTGAACTCGTAAATGTAGTATCAAGGGTCACACCAAAATAGGTTTGCAAGTATAATTATTAGCATCTAAAAAAATTAGGGTTTTAGCCGTATAATAACTACGTACTTTTCAAAGTGTTCCATTTTGCTACGTGTACTATTTTGTGTTCTACTTAATGTAGTATACTTTCATCTTTTGTGCCATTTTGCACTTCTAAACTTGTTTTAACGAAACTGATAACACCATTGCCATGTGTGCACGGCACGTCATATTTTCACTAACCACAATAAGTTAAAAAAAACTCTTTCCTTCCCCCCCCCCCCCCCCCCAAAAAAAAAAAGAAAAAAAAAAAAAAAAAAAAAAAAAAAGAAAAAAAAAACTAATCGATCTTAACCCTAATTGCAAAACCCTAATTCAATCAAACAAATTAAAAACCCTAATTGAAGTAATACAAATCAATGGCATCTTCATCATCTTCTATTCATAACCGTCGTTGTCGTGGTCCTCCACCCACATTTTGCGAATGTGAGGAACTAGTGATTCAACAAACATAAAAAACCATTGATATTTCATTAAGTCGTTTTCTTGGCTGCGTCAATTTCTATAAGGGCTCAAAATGTAGGTGTAGAAACTACAAGGGAGTTGAATAGTTTCACCGTTTCTTTTTTACTTGCTAAAACGTTTTGCCGTCTTTAGGTCCGGTTAATATTCTTTTGCAAACATGTTGAATTCTACTTGTTATGTAATATCTATTTAACTACTAACAAACATAAACAAATAAGTAATGTAAAGAGTAAGAAAAGAACACAACCAAAGAGACGCGGTGATTTACAGTAGTTCCACACGAAGCTCACTCCTTCGTCCTACTCCACTCCCCCAGTACCACACTCGAGAGATATCAATCACTATATCAACACACTCCTTCAGGCGGAGCAATCCGTACACAAGCTTACACAAGGTATAACGACACTAAGCGGAATGTTGAGTTCTAATCGTAGCTAGAACCAATCTACACCAAGACCCACGTGGCCACACGAGCAAGCACTCTTGTCCCACTTAGATCGACACACGATCCAAGCCTTCAGACGAACGAGCACTCCCGTTCACTTGAACCTTCACCCGACTCAAGCCTTCACATTAAGACACACTTGGATCTTCACCCAATCCAAGCCTTCATACAAGACACACTTGGATCCTTTCCCAATCCAAGCCTTCACACAAGACACACTAACTCCTAACTTACACACTAGAACAACACTCTCCTCACAATAAATACATGAACTAATCTAGTTACAAGACTTCTTGGATCTTCATCTTCTTCCAAGTTCACACACATAACTTCATCCTCGACTCACATACAAGTCGGAAGTATTTACAATATTTACAAGACCTATAACCGTAACACTTATTACGATTGTGTGTGGACACCTATAACATCTCGAGTCTTCATCTATGTCGAGAGATCTTCTCTTGCGCTTTGCAGAAGAGGAACACACTTCAACATCTCAAATTTTCATCTACGTCGAGAGTTCTTCTCTTCCATATTGCGGAAGAGGAAATCACTTATAAACATATACCGACATGTTATAGTGATCAAAGAACAAAAAAAATGAAACAGAAAGTTTTTATGTGCGGAAGACTCTTTTTTTTAAGAGGAACATTTCAGTATCTATACACGATAGGAGGGAGTTGGTGGTCCTTTAAATAGGCGACGGTCCTTTATCACTAAGGGACCGCCGGCCACTTTAAGGGACCGTCCCGACAGACGCTCTCATTTTTTCCTGACGTGGTGAAAACTTATCTGGTGAAAACTCAACTCTTTTGGGGGGAAATATAGCTGTTACAAATTTGAATTTTGAATATATTTTCTTAATAAAACATTTCTTTAAAAACACAAAAATACTTTTGTTAAAATGTTTTGTCAAACTTAAAAATGTAAGTTTAGGAGAAAATAAAATTCTTTGAAAAATGAGATAAAGTAAACGTTAAGTTGGCTAGCCTATAATTTTTATACTTATCCCAAACACCTCCCATATACCATAATACATTTTAATTTCGAAATCCTGATTCATTTCATTGCATGGTTATGAAAACGTTTCTGACATGTATTAACAATGTGTAACTATGTTATTGTTACGTGATTAAACAATATTATCAACAATAAATTCGAATTGGGGATGATCTCATTTTTTACCCATTTTCTAAACTCACAAGTTAGATTAATTATATTGTTAATTCACATGTTGTTAATGATGCATTGTTGAGACTTACTTTCAATTGTTGTTAATTTTGCAAAGAAATGAGAATCCCCAATTTTTTAATTTTATGTTCACATGAACCCTAATATTTCAATTGAATAAATGAAATTGAAGAAGTTAACTTACAATGGATTGATTAGTATGTGTTAGTGATTGATGATCTTGAATTGAAAGACTTTTAATTGATTTGATTATGGGTGAGTGAGAGTTTGGAATGTTATGGTCGAATCTCGTCACTTCTGCAGCAAAGGGGAGTGTTTGGTTAGGTTTTAGAAGTTCTGCAGTTGAAAAACGGGGTATGGGCTAAAAAGACTAGATGGTCCTTTATCGATATGGGACCGCCAGTCGATAAGGGACCGCCGGCAGTAAGTTTGTGGTTTTTGCCGGTTTTAAAACATAACTCTTTGTATTTTAAGATACCGAATAGACTTAACACGCACGAGTAGGCTAAGGAATGGGTAGAATCGAGACAGAAGAAAAGGAAAGGACTCAAAACGCTTGAATAAAGAGTGGAAGAGGAGTCAAAATGGAAGAAGTGGAAGAGTTGAGCGTGCGATGAAGCTTAGGTACGAGATTTGCATTGAAGAGGCTAGAAGTCAATCATGTAAATTTCAAGAAAAGTCATAGACGAGAACTAGAGAAAGGATAAGGAGTGAAACGAGTGTGCATCGTCTATATTAATTGATTGACGCAAAATTTCGATATTAATAATGGTTGTGGTAAGACCATTATTTTTCCAAAATGGTTTGCTTGAATCCAAAGAAGGATAAGCAATTAGACATAACGTCTAAATAACACAAAGCGTCTAGCACATATTAGCACACAAATACTATCTAGCATGCAAGCGAGTAAAAATTAATCATATAGTCACGTAAGCATATAGCAAACATTCAAATAGCAAGCATAATAGTCAAGGTTGTAAGAAAACTTACCTTGGCCTCTAGCTGTCCTTAATAACACATTACCGTAACATGTGTGGTATGTGATGCAAGACTTGATGACACTTAGTTGGTGAAACAACTACTTGATTAGTTCAACATACAAGGTGCACATTGTCTTGTTAGCTAGCTATTCTCTTTACACATTAAAAATCGCATAATGTCTTCTTCATCGGCATGACTTCAAAACTTGAAGATTAGTGCATAAACTAGGTTGCTTGTGAGATCCTTGTCAGCAACATTTCCTATAATAAAAACATTCGAACTAGTAGTACATGAATCTAATTAAACTAAGTGTTTTTCTAATAACATATTTTCATCATCTTTGGCTTGAACATTTCCTTGATGCAAGTTTAGACTATTTTACCATATGTCATTTGCCACTTGACATAAAATTGTTTCATCAAAATCAATTTTTGACAAAGCTTTATAAATTAATATTTTTGCTTCAATATTTCGCAAAAGTTTCTTATGAAATGTTGATTAACGAAATTTCCTTTCATTAGTTATAAATCATCAATTAAAATGACATGCCAAAGATTTTGATCTATTGATTTCACATAACTTTCAAATTCATTTTTCCAAATGACAAAAATTTCATTTTCGAAAAATGGTAGCTCATTCAAAGAATGCCCTTCTAGATATCTTTTTGATTCCATAGATCGATTCAAGTTTTAAAGTACAATATACTCTAAAGATCTTGATAAACGAAGCTCTCATACCAATTGTAGAAACTAGAAGGGGGGGAGGGTTGAATAGTTTCACCGTTTCTTTTTACTTTCTAAAATGTTTCGCCGTCTTTAGGTCCGGTTAGTATTCTTTTGCAAACATGTTGAATTCTACTTGTTATGTGATATCTATTTACCTACTAACAAACATAAACAAATAAGTAATGTAAAGAGTAAGAAAAGAACACAACGAAAGAGACGCGACGATTTATAGTGGTTCGGCACGAAGCTCACTCCTTCGTCCTACTCCACTCCCCGAGTACCACACTCGAGAGTTATCAATTAGTATATCAACACACTCTTTCAGGCGGAGCAATCCGTACACAAGGTTTAACGACACTAAGCGGAATGTCGAGTTCTAATCGTAGCTAGAACCAATCTACACCAAGACCCACGTGGCCACACGAGCAAGCACTCTTGTCTCACTTAGATTGACACACGATCCAAGCCTTCATATGAACGAGCACTCTCGTTCACTTGAACCTTCACCCGATTCAAGCCTTCATATTAAGACACACTTGGATCTTCACACAATCCAAGCCTTCATACAAAACACACTTGGATCCTTTCCTGATCCAAGCCTTCACACAAGACACACTAAGTCCTAACTTACACACTAGGACAACACTCTCCTCACAACAAATACATAAACTAATCTAGTTACAAGACTTCTTGGATCTTCATCTTCTTCCAAGTTCACACACATAACTCCATCCTTGACGCACACACAAGTCGGAAGTATTTACAATATTTACAAGACCTATAACCGTAACACTTGTTACGTTTATGTGTGGACACCTATAACATCTCGAATCTTCATCTACGTCGAGAGTTCTTGTCACAACCCACAATTTCAGGTCATTTTTCCAAACTTCGACATTCTACTATTCACAAATTACTATTCATCGATCACTATTCATCGTTTTACTATTCATCATTTTTGAGGTCAATTTGACATTCCGAGACACATTCATAAATTTTACTATTCACTTGACACTATTCATTTATGAGAGGAAACCACTATTCACGTGCATTACTCATGTCATCGTAAATTTAGTTTACGAGTGTTCAAATTCGCGTAACCGTATTGGTTCAGGAGCGAATTCATGCATTATTATCAGGGACATTTCATACGGACTAGAAATAGTCTGCACATCATCATTAGGACACTTGCATGCTATTCCACTCGTAGGATAATTAAATTTATACTTTTGGTACAATTAACGATTTACGTACGTTTATTTTAAATAAACACTAATACGCGAACTATAAATGTGTCTAACATGTCCGACACTCCCGACTATTGTCCCAATATATTTTTATACTCATCTTTATAATATAAAAGTTATAATATTAATTTACCCGGTATTTTGGAAATTTATTTATTACGTATCGTACGTTTAACTTAATAACGACGGTTTTCACCAAAAATTAAACGATAATCACCCAAACTCTCCGTACTTGTACCCGACATATTTTTACAATTTTTACGACTCTATTACGTCCCGAATAACTTCAATAAAATTTATTTCTAACAAACCCGGTACCCGATTAAACCTAAAACTAACTTTACTACATAATACTAATACTAATCTTTTAATTAAACCCAAGGACAATCCCCCCCCCCCCTTTCCCTCCTTTTTGGGCCGGCCAACCCCCCCCCCCCCCCCCCTAGGTCTTAATACATTGAAACTACACCAACTCACTTAAATGCCCACCAAACATTTGTCTCTAAGTATAAAATAAACCTTTTTCATCCATTTTAATCACAACTCATTTTTACAAGTTCTAGCAAACTATTTTCTCTCATTTCTCTTAAGTTAGGATCGACCTAGGTGAGTCAAGGAGCAAGGAGAACAAATTTTACAAGATCTTGGTATAAACTTGATCATATAGTCATCCTTGTTGGAGTTTTGAAATAAAAACTCAAGGATTAGTAGGTTTTTATCATCCAAACTCCCTAAACTTTCAAGTAAGTTAACAAACTCATTTTTATGATTTTTACAAGTTATTACCATGTTTATATATATTTCTTACAAGAACTCATGCATATAATGGCTTATACCACTTTATTTTGTACATATGTAACTTTGAAGCCCTAGAAATGGACACATAAGAAACCCTTGTTAGACCTAGTGGATTGATGATGTTTAAGGACCCATGACACCTTAAGAAGGTGTATGGTAGGATTAGACTAGCTTTGTGGTGTTTGAAAGTGGTTTGATTGAGATTAGAACTAGTTTGGAGACTTGAAAATGGTTTTTGAAACATTTGGAATACCTACTGTCCCTATTTTAATTTCGTGGGAAAATCAGTAGATGGTGGCCAAGTTTTGACCAAAGATTTAGAAAATACATTCAAAAACGAAACTTTGGGCGAAAGAACGGATTAAAACGAGCTTATAACGAAGGAGATATGATTTTTTGCAAATTTAACGACGAAAACTACTTTTACAAAAATTGCTTGCTGTTTGGCAGATTTCAATGGGTAAAAAGAGGTGTTAAACGTAACCTAGAGGAGCCGAGTTATCAAAAATATACTAGTATATACAAAAACGAATCCGTGGACATAAAGAACAAGGAAAACGAACCTAAAACGAGCAAGTTATACGCGTTTTAAGATCACCAAAACTATATATATATATATTTGGTCACAAATAAAAATAATAACGTACGTACTAAATGGTATATTTTCTAGAAACGTTACTAATGACTATATTCTTAACAAATGAATACGTACGACCCAAGAGTATATTTATACGACTTAACGACGTTATTTTAAGGTTTCCGATACAAGGATTATAACGCTAACATTTTCGTACGAGTTAATATGACAAGTTATATACTTCTCTAAATGGATCTATTTTTCCTAAGTATGGAAACTATTTTACCATGACGATAACTGGTATTTTCAAATTACGAGTGGTATGAGTATCATGTGCATGTGCATTCATTTCATTACGGCTTGATCTAAGTTAGTTCACGATTATTCATTTAGGTTGCGGCTAGTACTCGCGCCTCATTGTCCCGACTACTTTTACCTCATTGCACCATCTTTGTACCATCACTTCGAGGTGAGTCTTCATAGCCCCGTTTTAATTACTTATTTGATTTTAAATCCCACGGGGGAGAATACATTGCACAATTATTTTTGTACATGCCCAAGTATTACAAATTCCATACATTGCTTAAGTTGCCTTATTACCACGTCTTGACAAGTCCCCTTTATTATCATGGACCGTTAATTTCTAGTACTAAGCGGGAGTGAGTGGATAGATCTATCGAGGGTGACGCCTCCATTCGCGTTGGGTTGCTCCAACGGGACGAATGCATTTCATGTCTTAACGAATTGAGTGTCTGGTAAACACTCTGGTGGGGCATTACTAAGTCTAGCTTCGGGGTCATGAGCTTAAGAGACAATGTAGCTTTTTGACATTCTTGTCGGTTTACTTATTACTTGTGGCTTATGTACTTACGATTTACTTATAAACCTATGATTATTCACCAACTTTATGTTGACCGTTTTTCGCAATGTATTTCTCAGGTAACTAAGGCATATTCTCATGGCATGCATGGAGTCATTTTGTGTAACAAGGATGATATGGCTCATTCGGACTTTCTTGCACTTACGTTTAAATGTCGTTTGATTGTACTAAACTTGTTTCCGTAAACTTTTCCAATTTTTGGGACCTATGTCTTTACAACTCTGAATATTTGAATGAATCAAACGATGTATTTTCTAAACGACACTTTAGGTCGTTCAATATATCCTTGCTTGTGTGCTATGATCCGTTACACCCTCAGGTATTCCATTCCGCTGCCATTCAGGTATTTTGGGGGTGTGACAGTTCTTCTTTTGCACTTTGCGGAAGAGGAACACACTTCAACATCTCGAATCTTCATCTACGTCGAGAGTTTTTCTCTTGCATTTTGCGGAAGAGGAAATCACTTATAAACATATACCGACATGTTATAGTGATCAAAGAACAAAAAAATGAAACAGAAAGTTTTTGTGTATGGAAGACTCTTTTTATTTAAGAGGAATAGTTCATTATTTATACACGACAGGAGGGAGGTGGCGGTCCTTTAAATAGGCGATGGTCCTTTATCACTAAGGGACCGCCGACCACTTTAAGGGACCGTCCCGACAAACGCTCTCATTTTTGTCCTGACGTGGTGAAAACTTATCTGGTGAAAAACTCAACTGTTTTGGGGGGAATTATAGCTGTTACAAATTTGAATTTTGAATATATTTTCTAAAATAAAACATTTCTTAGAAAACACAAAAATACTTTTGTGAAAATGTTTTTTCAAACTTAAAAATGTAGGTTTAGGAGAAAATAAAATTTTTTGATCACTTTACTAATGACGGTATAAAGTTTGTTCATACCTAAAGTGAAGTTGTAGTAGCTATGTAGAAGAAAAGAGTTTCCTCGATTAAAAACTTATTAACCATAACTTTACATAACATGTCTTTATATTCTGTGATTATCAAAACACAAGAAGACCGAATAATGCAAGTAACGTTTTTGACATTATTTGTATTAACAGTAGGATTTTTTACTGGGTTGATGATGACTTGCCAAGTGAGTACTACAAAAAAGAGGTTTTCAAGCTGACTCAAAAGGATAAACATCAAGAAAATAGGATGAATGGTGTTTATGGAAGGATAAGAGACATTGTAAGGGACTTTGACTTGCAAAAGGCCACTATGGAGAAGCATGTGTTGGAGATGCAAAAGGAGTTGAAAGAAACCAAAGCAAGTTTAATGTTTTATAGGAAGATTGTTGGTTTCATGTTTATTATTATTTGTTTGATTCTGTTTGTAATCTTTTGAGCTGTTTAGGTGTAGTTTTATGCTGTCTCTAATGTAGTTTTAGGTGTAGTTTTATGTTGTTTGTAATCTTTTTATGAATGGAAGAATGCTTACCACATCTAAAGTGCTATATTTTGTCATCTGCATAAACTGCATTATAATGGACCACATCTAAAAGCTATTCAAACACAATCTGACAAGTCAATAAACCACAAAGAATCTTGGACCATTTCCATGCATTAGAAACCAAAACTTGTGGACATAAAGTCACACTATCTAAGACATTGTTCAGTGGTAGGCATAAAGTAACACTACCAAGACCATGTTCAGTGCACCTACATTACCCAAAGTTTGACCTACCTGGAACTGAAGTACTTGGACCTGCACCACTGGACCCTTCATGCTTCTGCCCTATAACATCAGTTAGGAAGACAAATGAAGAACCAGCCTTCTTTCTACTTGGTTTCCTTTTTTCCTTGACTGGTTTAGGTTGTTGCTCTTTCTTATAAGTCTTCTTGTTATGTCCCTTTTCCTAACAAACTGTACAAGTCATCATTCTTCCACTCCTGGTAACTTCATTAACCCTCTACGTGACATGTTTAATTCTAATTTCTCTAGGTCTTCCTAGCATCTTTCTAAGTACTAGAGGCAATAGAGGATCATTTCTAGTGTATGGCCACATAGATGAACCACCCACAAGCCTAATGAAATAACTGTATGCATTGACCCACATCCTCTTAGAATACCAAGCACTAGCTCCTTACACTAGATCACTTTTAATGTAACCAAAAGCTGGCACAACATGAACACAAGGTACCTCACTCAAATCCCACCATTTAAAGGAACATGTCTTATTCTCTAAGTTCACGCCATACGATTTATCTCCCTTCCTAACTTCATACATATTACCACCACAAGCATAGGTTAACCAGAATCTTTGGGAGTACTTCAATCTCTCATGTTCTTCCTAATTGAAGGTGTGATGATATCTACAACATTAGAGGCTAACTTATTCATGTTACAGAGCCTTTTCATTAAGTACACTCTAATCTCTTCTAACATGGTAATAATTAGCTTACCTCTAGCAATACCTATTGCTTTGTGATAAGACTCAGATATTCCATTCTCATATGTTGCACACCCTCTACCATCTTGAAAAATGCCCTACACCATTTGTTTGGATTCCTGTCTACCAGCTATTGTTTTGCTTCAAGGTCAATGTTACCTATGTGGTTCATCTTGTGGTAGAAGACATGTGGTATTGTAGTAGATGCTGCAGCCCAAAACAAACTCTTGTAATGCATACCATTTCACTTCTTTTTGAAGTTGGCATAAATGTGCCTTGCACATTTCCTGTGCTCTGCATATGGTAACATGTTCTTTACAGCTTCCATCAAACCCGGTTGCATAGACTGGACATGATAAGTTAAAGAGATAAAATATTCAAGTTCAAATGATCATAAGTTAAACAGATTGAACAATGTATTGAATTATACCTTGTGACCATCAAAACTGATAGTCATATAAGCACCCTGGCACAACATCAAATCTTCACATAAACAAGCTAAAAACCATTCCCTGTTATCATTGTTTTCAATGTTGACCACAACCCAAGCTATGGGAAACATTTGGTTGTTCCCATCTCTACCCATGGCAGTCAATAGCTCACCCCTGCATGTTCCTCTCAAAAAGCATCCATCAAGCCCTATTACTTTTCTACAGCCTACACTCCATCCTTCTTTCATTGCCTTAAAACAGACATATAATCTTTTGAAGTGTATCTTACCACTTTCCTTCTACTCTACATTCAAATGGACTGAAGAGCCAGGATTGGTGTCTAGTATTTGCTTCCTGTAATCCCATAGTCTACTATAATGCTCAATGAGACCACCTTCATGATCAAATAGGGCCCTCTGCTTAGCTCTTTTACACTGACCAACACTCACTTTTATCAAGTATTTCTTTTTTATTTGATCTCTAATGCTCCTATAGCTAATAGTTGGATCCTGAACTATTTTATAAGCAAACTGCTTTGCAATCCATTTAAAGGTTACTAATGCACCTAAATCATAGTTCCTAAAACAAGTGTGGTATGGAATGAGTGTTTTAATTTGAAATGAGCTTCACAGCCTTACCTTGCCTTTCTTTGATGGTGAATCAATCTTCACAGCCTTACCCTTCCCTTTCTTAGTTGGTGACCCAATTTACATCATCAACTTTCCCTTTCTTAGTTGGTGACCCAATCTTTACACCATCAACTTTCTTATAATCCTAATCACCTTTCTTTCCTTTCTTACCTCCATTCCTACCCTCTTCAAGATCCCTTTCACACAAAACAAACAAAATCCTATAGTCATTCCTTTTATACCACAGCTGGTATCCATTAGAAACTTCATAATTTGTCAAACAGTCTTTTAGTTGTTCTGGATGTTCAAACCTCAACCCAACTGTTGGTTTCATTTCATTCCAAGGAAGACTTAGATCAAATTGTGGATAAATTACACCAGGAGTGATTTTATATTTTTTGTCAACATTTTCATCATCCATTTCAATCTCCTTATCGCTACATTCACTAACATCAGCAGAAGTATTATTCTCATCATGATCACTTATAAAATTACCATTGCATAGTTTATTCATAAATAGGTCCTTAATGGTCCTATATGCTATCTCAACATCATCTTCTGCTACATAATCACTAACCCCATACCCTGTTAAGTCTTCCATCTCTTCTCCTACATCATCTATAAACTTATCAAACCCAAGCTCAGTTTGTTCCAAATGGGATAAATCATACCTATGATGTTCCAAATACAGATCAATAACATTTTTATTCTTAACACCTAGGGCAATAAAGTCATCTAAGTCCACATCATTCTTAAGTAACTTCAAACCATTGCTGAGCTCTTTACCAAGAATATGATAGTACATACCTTTAACAGGGAACTGACAATAGTCCTTGAGCAACTTGGATAAACGAATAACATTCATCCCAATGAAGTCTATATTTTCAATGGTAGAAACATCTCCTTCTATATAAATGAGTGGTGATGGTGTAAGTGTACCATCATGGTGAAATTGAAAGTTAATTGCATATTTTGTTAGTGAATTATGAGTATTAGATCATGTGGAAATTAGGGTTAGGGTTTTTAAGTTGAAAAGGGGCAAATCGTTTTTTGAGTGTGTTATAAATGAAATACATAAAAAAAAAACTACCATTTTATAAAGTCAATATAAGTCTTATATGCCACGTTGGACTTTAGCTGGTTTTAAAAAAGTTTAGCCGGTTGTAGGTAAACAAGAGTGCAGAATGGCACAAAAGATGAAAGTAGACTACATTAAGTAGAACGCAAAATAGTACACGTTTCAAAACGGAACACTTTGAAAAGTATGTAGCTATGTACGGCCAAAATCCTAAAAATTAAGTAGAAAACATCCTTGAGGTGGATAGTTTTTGATTAATTTCTTAGTAATGTTTTTGGATCGACTTACATAGATAAAAAAAAATGAGAGAGTTGACTTTCGTTTCACTCTATCTTACAATAGTAATTCATGACAATGTTATGTAGATCATATGGTCTCAACCAAGGTGATCATACCACGCATACACATTTGGCTACGGGTGTTCAAAATTTGGGTAATATTCAGAGTAATAAAAAATCGAAGTAAAACCAAACCGAATTTGTAAATCAGTTTTCAAGCAAACTGAATTAAATATTCGGTTAGGGTTTGGAAAAACGTCAATCGAAACGAAAATGGAATTCATATAATGTTTTTTTTTTATGTTTACTTAAATAAAAAAATCATTAAAACCTTTTCCGATTGCGAATTTAAGAATTTTTAAGTTTGTAATTCTTTTATATTGTTAGTATTGTATCTCTTTCATTATATATTGACTATGTTTTGAAAAAATATACATTTCGATTTGGTTTAATCCACTTCGGTATGGTTCGGTTTTAATAAAAAGAAAAATTCAACCAGAATAACTGAACAATCAAAGAACCGAACCAATGAATACCAATGCATTTGATAGTTTATAAGAGAGAGGGAAAAAATCTTGGTTCGACTAAAATTCTACTTTAATATAGTTATTGATGTTTTTCAATTTGATTTGAGGTCATAAGTGTTGGAAAATTTAGTACACTTGAGGGATGAGTTCTACCTGGTAATGGGTTTGGAGGTATGGAGTGTACATCCATTAGGTCCCTGAACACCTTGACTCAATAGTGGTTATTCAGAGTTTCTACAAGTAGTAATGATTCTACTGCTAGTGTTAAGATTACCAAATACTACTGCTAGTATAACCTTGTTCCTGCTGGTAAGTTTATTTCTGTTGGTAAGCTTGTTCTTGCTGGCAAGCTTGTTCCTACTAGTAAGCTTAAAGTTTCCGCTAGTAACCACTGATTCCTACTATTATGGAAACTATTATGTTATAATTAATGGGATGCTAATTATACATAATTTCATGGGCTAGGGTTTGAGTAAACTCTATTATAAATAAATGTTGTATCATAACTGCATGGATATACAGAATTCAACACAAAACCCTAAACACTTGAATACGATTTTGTTCTTGATTTGTGCCTAAAACAAGAAAACCACTTGGTCTTATCCCATAGAGATATTCGTGTAACCCAGGCATAGGGTCGAATAGTTTCTATTGGAAAGTGATAACATGATTTCAAGTAAATATCTGGTGCTCATTGATTATCTAAACCCTGATCTGGGAACACTTGCAAATACCTAAAACACCAATAATGAATAGAAACTATTAGTGATAATCAATGGCTGCTGCTATGAGACAGATGGTAGCTAACTTTTCCAAGTTAGAAAAATTTGAAGGTGTTGATTTCAGAAGATGGCAAATGAAGATGAACTTATTGTTGTCAAGTATGAATGTGGTATATGTCTTGACAACTAAGATTCCAGAAGATTATGGAGATAATGCTACTATGGAACAGATGAGGGCAAGAAGCAAATGGGAGAATGATGATAACGTCTGCAGGGGTTTAATTCTCAATGGTATGTCTGATTCTCTTTTTGATATTTATCATAATGTTGAATCTTCTCAAGAACTATGGGATTCCTTGGAAGCCAAATATATGGTTGAGGATGCATCAAGTAAGAAGTTCCTTGTAAGTAATTTTAACAATTACGAAATGGTTGATTCTAGACCTGTCATGGAATAATACAATGAACTTCTTAGTATACTTGGTCGATTCACACAACACAAGATGAATATGGATGAGGCTATTTCAGTCTCTTTTATCATTGATAAATTACCTCCTTCTTGGAAAGATTTTAAGCATATGCTAAAACATAAGAAGGAGGAATTAACTCTTGTTGAGTTGGGTAGTCATTTGCGCATTGAGGAATCACTCAAAGCACAAGACATTGACAAGACAAAGAGTAGCAATGCTGCTAGTTCATTAGTTATCAATATGGTGGAGCATAACAACTCCTCCAGGTACAATGACAACAAGTGCAAACGTAAGCATCAGGATAAAACCAAATTTGATCTTAAAAAGAAACCAAAAGTGACTTGTTGGAAGTGTGGTAAAACTAGACACTTCAGGAAGAATTGTAAAGGTGTTAAGATTGGAAATAAAACCAATGGATCAGGCACAAGTGGATCAGGGAATGGTATTACCAATTCTCTAAAAGGATGATGATGTTGTGTGGTGGGTTAACTCTGGAGCTACAATTCATGTGTGTAAGATAGAAGCTGGTTCAAGAGTTATGAGTCAATGAATGATGGTTCTATTCTTCATATGGGAAATGAGTCAACAGCCCTATTGTGTGGAAGAGGATGTGTGGATTTAAAGTTTAGTTCTGGAAAGATTGTTTCTTTGTTTAATGTTTTACATGTTCCTGATATTAGAGAGAACTTGGTTTCTAGTAGTGTTTTTAATAATTGTGGTTATAAAAAAGTTATTGAATCTGATAAGTTTGTTTTATCTAAACATGGTGTGTTTATCGGGTTTGGCTATTTGTGTAATCAAATGTTCAGGCTTAATATTGTTAATGATATTGGTAATTCAGCTTTTATGTCAACCTCTAAACTTAATGATTCAACCCTATGGCATGCTAGACTTGGCCATGTACACTTTAAAATAATGCGAGATATGTCTAAGGATGGGTTAATTCCAGCCTTTGATATGGACAAGGAAAAGTGTAAAACTTGCATGATGACCAAAATAACTAAGAAACCATTTCAAAGTGTAAAACATGAAACCAAAGTTTCGGAGCTGATTCATAGTGACCTATGTGATTTACATGCTACTCCCTCTTTGGGGAAAAAGAAATACTTTGTGACATTTATTGATGATGCTTGTAGGTTTTGTTATGTTTATTTGTTACATACTAAGGATGAAACATTAGATAAATTTAAAGTATTTAAAACTAAAGTTGAACTGCAACAAGGGTCCCTAATCAAAAGATTCAGGACTGATAGGGGAGGTGAGTACATGGATACTCTGTATTTTCAGTCTGTTGGTATAATCCATGAAACAACTGCCCCTATACTCCTCAGCAAAATGGTATTTCTGAAAGGAAAAACAGGGTGCTGAAGGAGATGGTTAATTCCATGTTGTCCTATTCAGGGCTGAGTCAAGGGTTTTGGGGTGAAGCTATGTTAACAGCTTGCTATTTACTAAATAGGGTTCCAAATAAAAGGAACAAGATAACCCCTTATGAACTCTGGACTAAAAGAAAACCCAACCTGAACTTTCTCAGGGTTTGGGGTTGTAGGGCTGTTGTAAGACTCCGTGATCCAAAGCAGAAAACTTTTGGTGAAAGAGGCATTGAATTCATCTTTGTTGGATATGCTGAGCATTCCAAGGCATATAGGTTCTATGTTATTGAACCTAATGAATCTGTTTCAATTAAATCAATAATTGAATCAAGGGATGCACTATTTGATGAGAATAGATTTTCATCAGTCCTTAGACCAAATCATAGGATTCCAAATAGAACTGATGATACTGCTGTTTTAGAGATCCCTGATGAGGTTGTGGAACAACAACCTGAACCTGAGCTCAGAAGGAGTAATAGGGTCAGGACTCCAAAGTCATTTGGACTTGAGTTTCAGTTATACTTAATTGAAGGTACAAGGAGTGAGGTCTCTAACCAATACTTCTATTGCTACATTGTTGAGGATTATCCCAAAACATTTAAAGAAGCAATGAAGTCCAAGGATGTTGCTTTCTCGAAAGAAGCAATTATTGATGAAATGGATTCCATCATGGGCAATAACACTTGGGTGTAATCAGCTGCATTAGGGCTGTTGGCCACCAACTACCGCAAAAGCGCGCAGTTGACCAAGTCAAAGCTTAAAGGCGGGGGTTCAAATCTGGACTCCAACTTGGTCAGCCAGTGTTGCCTAGATAATTTACTGGGATATGCTTTCCTTGTTGGGTGGGGGCTCGGTACCAAAAAGGTACACGGACTTGAGATGGTTCCGCCAAATACCATTTATAACACTTGGGTGTTGGCTGATCTACCACCTGGTTGCAAACCTTTAGGTTGCAAATGGATTTTCAAAAAGAAAATGAAGGTAGATGGAACTATTGAAAAGTTCAATGCTAGACTAGTCATTCTGGGCTTTAAACAAAAGTCAGGAATAGACTAGTTTGATATTTATGCCCCTGTGGCTCGTATCAATACCATAAAATTGTTGATTGATTTGGCATCAATTCACAATCTGATTATTCATCAGATGGATGTGAAGACATCTTTCTTCAATGGTAACTTAGATGAGGAGGTTTACATGAACCAACCTCAAGGCTTCATCATGCTTGGCAATGAAACCAAGGTGCGTAAACTGATTAAGTCTCTTTATGGACTAAAACAGGCACCTAAACAATGGCATCAAAAATTTGATGAAGTGGTTTTGTCTAGTGGTTTTACTTAACCAGGCTGAAAAATGTGTATATAGCAAATTTGATGAATTTGATAAAGGAGTTATCATTTGTCTATATGTTGATGACATGTTGATCTTTGGCATTGACCAAAATCAGGTTGACCTGACTAAGGCATTTTTGTCATCAAAGTTCTCCATAAAAGATATGGGGGATGCTGATGTTATCCTTGGTATAAGGATTAAACATGAAAATAACAAAATTTCTATCTCTCAGTCTCATTATATTGAGAAGGTGTTGAAGAAATTTAATTACTTTGAGTGTACTCCAGTGAGTACTCCTATGGATACAAGTGAGAAGCTAATTCCTAATACTGGCAAAGCTGTATCTCAACTTGAGTATTCTAGAGTGATTGGCCGCTTAATGTATGCCATGACTTGTACAAGACCTGATATTGCTTTTGTAGTAGGTAAACTGAGCAGGTATACTAGTAATCCTAGTGTTCATCATTGGCAAGCAATTCAGAGGGTACTGAAGTATTTGAAGAGAACAATGGATTATAATCTCTCATATACTGGTTATCCTTCAGTATTAGAAGGATACACTGATGCAAGTTGGATCAGCAACACTGAAGATAATTCGTCTACAAGTGGTTGGGCATTCCTACTTGGTGGAGTTGCAATTTCTTGGGCATCAAAGAAACAAACTTGCATCACCAGTTCAACAATGGAATCTGAATTTGTGGCTTTAGCAGCTGCTGACAAAGAAGATGAATGGTTGAAAAACTTGCTTCTTGAGATTTCATTGTGGCCTAAACCTATAGCACCTATTTCTATCCGGTGTGATGTGCTGCTACATTGGCAAAGGCTTATAGCCAGATGTACAATGGGAAGTCTAGACACTTAGGTGTCAGGCATAGCATGATTCGTGAAATTATCATGAATGGGGTGGTATCCATAGAGTTTGTTAGATCTCAACAAATCTTAGCTGATCACTTGACGAAGGGTTTGGCTAGAGACTTGGTTTTGAAGTCTGCTAAAGGGATGAGTTTAAGTCCAACATAGTCACTGAATGCTAAGACACCCAACTCCCTCCTAAGGAAACTTGGGAGCTGAGTTCAATGTGGAAAGCTGAACATTTAGTGGTCCGGAGCACATGTTTTATTGTCATCCCAAGGTTGTGCTCAGAACCTGCTAGAAAAGGAGGATGAAGTCTTTACTTCTCAATGGTTAATTTCTTTGAAAAATTGCTAAGCAGGAGCATGAATAAAGAGGAACCACCTATGTAAATGTTGAAGTTTTGCCGCTTCAGGAAGCTTTGGACTTTTAGCTTTTACAATATTTATGAATTGGGTATGGACACATAGCTTGTATAGTGTCAGGAATATTTAAGTGTTTAAATATGTATGTGTATTTATCTTTAGGTATTCAAATGGGTTGAAGAGTTCAATTCCTTGGAACACCTTGATTCTCGAATGTTTAAACGTATAATGTACTAATATGAGAATTCAATCTTCAAGATATTTTCATTTATGCATATGTTTTGTTTTGTGTTTAATTTACATGCAATGGAAGTGAACTAAATTTGGGGAGAATTATTGGAAAATTTAGTACACATGAGGGATGAGTTCATACCTGGTAATGGGTTTGGAGGTACGGAGTGTACACCCATTAAGTCCCTGAACACCCTGATTCAATAGTGGTTATGCAGATTTTCTAGCATTAGTAATGATTCTACTGCTAGTGTTAAGATTACCAGTTCCTAATACTAGTGTAAGCTTGTTCCTGTTGATAAGTTTATTTCTGCTAGTAAGCTTAAAGTTTCCGTTGGTAACCACTGATTCCTACTATTATGAAAATTATTATGTTATAATTAATGTGCCGTTAATTATGCATAATTCCATGAGTTAGAGTTTGAGTAAAATCTATTATAAATAAAGGTCGTATCATAAATAAAGGTCGAATAGTTTTTATCAGAAAGTGATAACACGATTTCAGGTGAATATCCGGTGCTCATTGATTATCTAAACCCTGATCTGGAAACACTTGCAAACAACTAAAACACCAACAATAAGTTATTATAAACTCGTGTGTATGTGCGAATGTGGCCGCCGAAGTATGAAACAAATTTCTCGAGTCGTGACTCGTGACTGCTAATAGGAAAAGGTGCACTAATCTTGAAAATTTCAAAGAATATTCTTCTAGAACCAAAAGCATCTAGAACCAAAAAGTATCAATCGTTTTCTCACCAAGACTAGTGAAATAAGCTCATTTTAGTGCCTCTCTTTATTTTTCTTTTATTTAGTTAATTTTACTTCGCCATATTCGTTTCATTAAATTGCATGTTGGCCCGACTTTTTATTTGTTAATTATGAAGAAAACAAAAAGGCATGACTTATGATGCATTGCTTGCGCATCTTTCTTGTGTTTAATTTAATGAACTGTTAATTCACATTTACTTATCTTTACTACTTATAAAACAAATTTGCTTATTTTAAAAACATAAATCTCTTAAAACTGAGAGTAAAGCTGATTCTTTAAAATACCCCTTAAATATAATTAACTTGCAGAAATTTTAAATGTAAAACTAAAATACACGGTTTAATCAATAATTGAGACATTTTATTAATGAAAACTTTTGAGACATTTTTAATACCCCTAAAATATATAACTTAAACAAATCTTATATGTGGTTCGTGGATAAATAGATTCTGCACGTTTTAAATAATAATATAGACCTTTTACTAGTGAAAACTTCAAATAACTTTTGATAAAATACACGGTTTACAATATAAATAACAATGGGTGTATGACTAAACAATGTCCGATGAAACTTCAAATACCTTATCAATACTCGTTAATGCTTCTTTTTAAACTCTAATCTTAAATGGCAACTTGTAATGAAAATGAAAACTTTTCTAAGCACAGTTTTATTTATTTATTTTTGTCATCTCAGATGCATTAATGCTATAAACTGTGTCTTAGAAAATCAACATAAGGCCCAAATGTTATAAACCGTGTCTTAGAAAATCAACATATGAGGCACAAATGCTATAAACCAATTTTTAACGGCAAATGGAAGCTTTTTTTTTTTTTTTTTTTTTTTTTTTTTTTTTTTTTTTTATCAATTTACAATTTTGAAACACACAATTCTCTTTTATATATTTTATAATTCTCAAAAAAAATATTCTAATTTCTACTATATAAACACCATAAACTTATTTTTACTCTTATGGTAAATGGTGAAAGACATGGTTATTTCAAGAGTGGAAGAGGCTTAATACAATGTGACCCTATATCACCTAACCTCTTTACTCTAGTAATGTAGGTGTTTCCTTTAATGATGGCCAGGAAGGTAACACCGTAACAGAATATAGGGAGTTTAAATTTCATAAAGGGTTCAAAGAGTTGAAGTTGACTTTTTGAACCGTGTCTTAGAAAATCAACATAAGGCCCAAATGCTATAAATTGTGTCTTAGAAAATCAGCATATGAAGCACAAATGCTATAAGCCAATTTTTAACACCAAATGAAGTTTTTTTTTTTTTTTTTTTTTTTTTTTTTTTTTTCCTTTTTTTTTTTTATCGATTTTTAACTTTGAAACACACAATTCTCTATTTTATATGTAATAATTTTCAAAAAATTATTCTGATTTCTACTACTCCATCCATCCCAAAATATAAGTCCAATTTGACTTTTTGAATCAAACTTTGACCTTAAATATTTTTGTTTGTATTATATAATACTTGATGCAAAATATATAAATGGAGAGTGTTTTATATGTATTTTCATTTGGTATAATTTTCATCAGGTGATATATAATACAAACAAAAATATTTACTGTCAAAGTTCCACTTAAAAAGTCAAACTGAACTTATATTTTGGGACGGATGTAGTATATAAATACCAAAAAACTATTTTTACTCTTATGGTAAATGGTGAAAGACATGATTATTTCAAAAGTAGAAGAGGCTTAAGACAATGTGACCCTATATCACCAAACCTCTTTACTCTAGTAAATGGAAGGTGTTTCCTTTAATGATGGATAGGAAGGTAACACGGTAACAGAATGTAGGGAGTTTAAATTTCATAAAGAGTTCAAAGAGTTGAAGTTGACTCTTTGAATCGTGTCTTAGAAAATCAACATAAGGCCCGCCCAAATGCTATAAACCGTGTCTTAGAAAATCAGCATATGAGACACAAATGCTATAAACCAATTTTTAACGCCAAATGGAAGTTTTCTTTTTTTTTTTTCTTCTTTTTTTTTCGATTTATAATTTTGAAACACAAAATTCTCTTTTTTATATTTATTAATTTTTAAAAAATTATTCTAATTTCTGCTATATCAAGACCATAAACTTATTCTTACTCTTGTGGTAAATGGTGAAAGACATTGTTATTTTAAGAGTCGAAGAGGCTTAAGACAATGTGACCCTATATCACCTAACCTCTTTACTCTAATAATGGAAGGTGTTTCCTTTAATGATGGCCAGGAATGTAACACCGTAACAGAATGTAGGGAGTTTAAATTTCATAAAGGGTTCAAAGAGTTGAAGTTGACTCACTTGTCATTTGCTGATAATTTACTTGTTCTAAGCCATGTATATGTTAAATCAATAAATGTAATTAGAGAGCTTCTAATGGAGTTCAACTCTAATTCTGGTCTTATCCCAAACATAAGCAAAAGTGTCATATTTTTTGGAAGTGTTGATACAGGGGAAAAACAGATGATTCTTGACATACTTCCTTTCTTACTTGGCAGACTCCCAGTTGGAATTCCTTCTAGCTAAAAGATTAGGTATAACTGTAAACAGTTGGTGGATAAAATGAAAAGCAAAGTGAATTATTAAAAAAACAAGGTATTATCATATGTAGGAAGGCTTCAGCTGATTGCATCAGTTCTATCCTTTATGACTTATTCGGCCTCTGTAGTAATGATTCCTAAAGCTATTGTAAGGGAAATTGAAAGTGTGCTCAAAGGTTTCTTATGGTGTCAAGGTAAACTAGAGAAGGGAAAGGCTAAGATTGTTTGGAAAGTTGTATGTCAGCTAAAAAGTATGGGGGAGGGGGGGTCTTGGTCTAAAACAGTTAGGGCCTTGGAATGAGATCCGTCTTACAAAACATATATGGCACATCATCTCTTAGAAGATAGCCTCTGGGTCAAATGGGTGAATATTGTGAAGTTAAAAGGAAGAAGTTTTTCGAAGATCAATATTGAGAATAATGATAGCTGTACTTGGAAGACTCTATTGGAATTGAGAAATAAAGTTAGGCCCTCTATAGTTCATGTTTTAGGCAATGGTAAAAACACTTCAATGTGGTATGACCAATGGCATAATCAAGAACCTCTGATGAATAGTCTCTCTAGTAAAGTTCTGCATGATGCTATAATTGAAGCATACTATAAAGTTGTTGAGATGATTGACAGTAACGGGTGGAAGTAGCCTGCTAATTGGTATAATTCTCATATAGCAATGACTCAAATTCCAGTTCTTAACCTTCAAAGTGATAAAGAGGACAATATCAAATGGAAAACCAGAAGTGGAAAATTAGTAGATTTTTTCGTAAGAAGGACTTCGCTTGATTTAATTGTTGATGGTCAAAATGTTAGCTGGTGAAAATTGGTATGGTTCTTTCATTGCAATACTAGAAGTGCATTTTGATGAGGCGAAAAATAAACCATTTTTAGGGGGTCATTTAAGCTCGGAATTGAATTTATTTGATCAAATATTGCCCTAAATCGTTCCTTTTGTGATTTTTGGTACTTTGGGAGTAAAGTCTGGAAAAGGAAGCATTTTGAACGTTTTTGGAGTATAAAAGTGAAGAAAACGGCAAAGACTTAATTTTCCATACTGGGAATAGTACCTGACGGCGTCAAGAAGGAAAATATGACGACGTCAAGAGCAAAATGCATGACGACCCAGAGAAAACGTGACGGCATCAGAAGTAGGGCGTCAAGAGTTATTTTGGTGACGGCCTGGAGCAGAATTACACATGACAGCGTCAGACCCAGATCTAGGCAGTCCGAGAACTTTATTGGCGGCGAGATGACGACGTCAGAAATTTACTCTTGACGCCGTCACCTCACAAAATCTATATATACTTTTCTATTTTTCATTCATTAAGAGAGGAACTTGTGTGGAGAATACTAGGGTCGAACCTAATAACCCTAGGTCGTTTGTAACAGTATTTTCAAGGGTTTTCACCCCTTGAAACCCTTCATGTTCAATTGAGATAAGTTTTCTTTCAATTAATTCAATATGTCTATGTGTTGTTTGAATATATCTTATGCTTGTCTTAATTTTAACATGCTAGGCTAGATCTTTCATGTGTTTGCTTAGATGTAATGAAACCTATATATTAATTATAGGTTGATTGTTTGTTTATAGTTGTAATGGATGAATGATTTCATTGTTAGGCTTAAGAAAACTTGCAGATCTCCATGGTGTAACTTGCTTGAACGTCTTAAGAAACATGAACCGACGTGTACTAGATTTTTATGATTGTATTTAATGCATGAGCGAATTCTAGTGATCCCATGTTAGGAGCTTCTTAGCCGGCTTGACATAGGAGTGAAGTAGGAGCTTATAGGATTGGGGAAGTAAGTACGCCACCCCATGAATGGTATTAAGGAATACAATCCGTCATCCACGCAACTGTAACAAGTAATTAACCTGTAAAAGATATCTAGGGAGTAGTGAAATCTAAGTAAACACAATTCTCCCATATATTGCTCACACCTCTAGTTTAATTTAGTTTATTTTCATTTTTATTATTTTATTTTGATTGTATCTTTAGTAATTGGGTTAGTTGACTAGCAACTAATTCCGCCCACTCTTCTAAAAAACCGAGATTTTTATTTGCTTTTCTAAAATATAAAAAGTACAAAAAGAATCATCCCTCACCTCTAGACCTAGTTTTTAGGTTTTCTAATCCTAGCGACACTATTCCTAAGTTGAACGATCAATCCCCCGGTACTTGTCACTATAATATACTACAACGATCAGGTACACTGCCTGGTGGGGGCTGTAAGCTTCTCGAGATCCTTCGAGAGGTAAAGCCTGGTGCAATTCCCACGCATCACATTTATAATATGGATGGGAGTTAAAGAAAAACTTCTTACTCAAGATAAAATGATGAAGTGGCATAATTGGATATTAGTATGCCCCTTATGCAAAAAGACAAATGACTCTCATAACCATTTGTTCTTTAATTGTGAATTCTCTACAATGATATGGGAGGGCTTTAAGGGGGAAATGAATTCAACAATTCTCCTAAGTGATTGGAGGGATATAGTGTCAAAAATGGCTACATTGCCATGTTTGAAGTCAATAAGGAGTATTTTGAGAAGATTGATTCTTGCAGTAATGGTCTATTATATATGGAAGGAAAGGAATGACAGATTATTCTCATATGTAAAAAAGAGTGTTGAAATAATCATTGAGAGTATCACTGAAAATATTAGATTGCAACTGATGGGGCTCAAAGTAAAGAAGTCTGTTAATGTCCTAAAAGTGCTTGTTGAACGGAATGCCCATATGTCTTTTCATTAAGATATGTGAGGTTCTGCAGATTAGAAGAAAGAATCAGAGTGTTTGGAGGATTAAGATTCAAAGTTGTTTGGGTGATCAATTGTGAGATA
>JARVZY010009193.1:0-25899 GCA_030686995.1 Artemisia argyi
GCCATAGTTCTAAAGTGAGTCTGTGAGTGCAAGAACAGTAACATCTACAGTATCTCAAGAAATAAATCCCTTTCTTCTCCCATAGATTCCAGAACCATCCCACAAATTCCATAGGCCACAAAACACACACACGCATCTCTGTCTTCCCTCTCAAATCTATCGCAAATCAAAAGAAGAAAAAAAATATGTGTGTGGCGATTTCTCTATCTCTCTGTATCTGCAAAACACACAGCATATGTGTTATTCTTGGAAGCTTCAAAGATTCAAAGCAAACACAAAAATCAGAATCAAAGATGGGTGGACAATGATTTAGGGAGTCATTGGATTGGCTTCTCAGTTTTATGCCTGACTATGTGGTTTTACTTAGGATCATGTGTGATTAAGGTAAAATTAGTGTTATGTTGTAATTTAGTTTTGTTGTTAATTTTAAGGATTTTTTTTACCAACTCTATATGGATTTGTTATATATATTTTTTTATGTAAAAGATGGATTATTTGACTGATATTAGTTGTATGTGAATAATTAATTTTGTTACAGATTTACATACAATATTGAGGTGTATTTTTAGGTTTTGATTGTACTTTAATAATTTGGTTCAGGCCTTTTTGTTTATGAGAGTTTTTATTGAAAATTATTGATTTTGATTACTCAAAAAAATTGAGGGCTCGGTGTTTATGTGTTCCCCATCCGGGTTAACTATGAAACGATAAAATGTTATTTTTAGGGTTTTTTTATATGACTTTATTGGTTTTGCGTAGGTTTGATGATTTGGTTATGTGGGTGTTGATTTAGTTTTCATTTTTTGATTTTTAGGATTGTATGGTGGTCGGCAGATGTGCATACCTAATATGGAACATTTGATGTGATGAATGCAGGCAACATTGACTAAAGTTGTATGCGTCCGTGTCTCCGTTAGGTAAACTGTTATCTTTGCAGCCATGCCGGACGACAGTTTTTTTTATTCTTTAGCTTTACTGTCAGCCTCATGCTTGCTATGAATTTCTTATGCTATTGCAATTTTCAGTTTGGTGTATTACGGATGCAGCAGGAATTAGAGAAGAGAAAAGCAGAAAAACAAGTACGTTTGACAAGTTAATGGTTTATCTGTGATACTTAGGGGTGTTTGGATCAGCTTATGTGCAGATACTAGGTTACATGGGTGCTTTGGATTAGCTTATTATAGGGAATTATTCGGCTTATGGAAATTTGGAATGTGACTGTTCCTAACTGAATTTGGTATGTTACTTTCAGGTATGTTGAAACATGCCTTCTCAAAAAAGCTAAAACGCTGCCTACCTACAAATCACATTAACAACGGCAAAAAAATACCTGGTATGCATTTAATTTTACTTGACGGGTAAAAATGCGCTAAAGGGCAAGTCTTATGTGTTAAACAGAAATTGTCGCCCACTATTTTTTCTTGAAATCTGAAAACATATATATATGATCCCGGACTCCTTCTCCAATAAAGAGGAAAATATGAGATGGCAAACATAAACTAACTTTAAACCTTTAGTGCGTTTATAGTTAATCAATATAAATTTTCTTTTGCAGACGTATATAAATGCTAGAACTACACCTTATGAGTTTAGAGATAGGTTGAATGCTGCTATTGTTTTCTTGAGCAAGTCGCTTGCTGCATAGCAAGTGAATGAATCACTTAATTCTACCGCTGCTATTCCTGTGATTGAAAATGTTCTTGGAAATGGGCGTACATCAACTGCCTTATTGGGAGGTTAGGGTTTTACTGCCATTAGGTATATTAATCGGCAACTGCTGATGATGTGGTTATAACTACTTGATTTATGTGACAGGTACACAAATGTGATATGGACCAGTTGTGCTACATTATGGTGTCGGAATCATACGTGAGGAGTGAGGACATACCGCCTTCTTCCAATACCATGCGCCCATACGGTGAAATGTGCAAGTCCAGCGTGACACACAATCCAGTCACTATAGTAAAACCAGTGCCCAACAATAGGCGCACAACAACATCGATGCAGGAAGCACACCCACCGAGAGGTAATATGTTTCGGATACTTTTGATCAGGTTCAAAAGTTTGGTACACCATTTATGTCCAATGGTGTAACAGTTATTTTATTGTCTCCTTTCAAATTGCATCAGTTAACTCTACAGGTTCCATGCTTGGTTGCCGGCAGAACACGCAAACCACTGCCAGTATAACATCAGGTTTGATGACTTTATCCATTGGCAGTTTCTGTCACTCTCAATATATTAGGACGTCTAATCATGTTGTGTGTGTGCCTTTCGAATTACAGCCGCTTACAGGACTATGTGCAGTGCTCGCAATAGGAAGTTTGGTGAAATGCGTGCACGTTGGTAGAAATATTAGGAGACTACAACTATAGAATCTTTGCTGAACATTGGTAACCAATTTCCTAATCACTTTATTCTAAAGTGATATTAATTTCAAATGATGTCAGGTACCTTAGAACTTTCCATGTTAAGACTTTTAACTGAAACATGGGCCCATAGACTAGCACGCCTTTATTATGACTCAAATCTTCGTGATGCCAACTATGCCCTTTGTAATTCGTATCTTGGATGATGTCTGAATTTAACAAAAACTGGTACCACTTGCATTATAATCGGTTGGTTGTTTTAACAGCTTTGTATGTGGACCTTTTTATAAGTAGTCATTAACGACATGTTCCCTTTGTTGCCTTGCTGAAAGATATTTGCAACTTTGCACACCCACAAATTTCCGAGTAACTTATAAGCATACCCTTTACATTATAGATGTTGCAATATGTATTTTACAACATTAATAGGCTGTTTGAACTTGCTCTTTGGTGTCCAAAATGAAAGTTTCTCTGTTTATGGTTCAATATGTGAGAACAAATTACCAAATTGTTTAAACCATAAAACACAAATATGTGTAGCTAAGCAATGTTATTTGTGTAGACACAATTTCTTTAGAAGTGATAGCTACACAACTGAAGTCCTTTCTGTCATTTCTTCTGCCAATGCATTAAGTTTGCATGGTGATAAATAAGGTGGTCGCGGTGGCTGTGTACCAGGTGTACTATGATATATTTTTCTATGTGCAATTAGGTACGTTCTATTTTTAATTAATTGGCAAGTTTCTGTTACCACTGTACCAGGACCTCACATAAGAGGAAATACTTTTAGAGCTTTTTCCGTAGGTGACAAGGGCGGCGAGCTTCTTCTTCCCTCTACTGGGGGTCCGTATTCCTAATCGGTTTTGACTATTCTCTTAAAAGTCTAAAATGCAAACACTACTGCTGTAACAGAATGCCAAAAGCTTGGACAAGTTTAGAGTCAGATGATGAGTTTTAATCAGGTATCAATTATTCTTTCAGATTACGAAATTGCTACAAATGAACATGCCAACTTAGGCAAACCACAAGGTTTAATAGGATATTTTGGGTTTAGTGGAATACAGCGACGAGTAAACATGCTAGCCAATGGTAGTTGCAATGTTTAACTGTAGACAACCAATTATGAGGTTTGAGCTCTCACTTTTTTTGACCGGAAAAGTATAGTTGTAATTTAAGTAAATACCATTAACGAGGTGTTTCGCTAAAGCATGTGTCACCATAAAAGTATAGCTGTAATTTAAACAAATACCATTAATTGTGTATTTGGTTAAAGCATGTGTGATTTACTATGAATGTTAATTGTTCCTGATTTTAACAATTGTTAAAGCTTTGGAGGTATTTTTACAGTTGAAGGTGGAAGAACATTAATATTTGCAAAGAAGAAGTCAAACACAAGGATTTCTTAACAAGGAAAGAACCATATGCAAATTCAATCACACGAGGTAATAATTTGCTTAAGACGAATACAAATATTCTAGTCAATCTTTGGAAAATGTAGTTGCGCCTGATAAAGATAAAAGAAAGGAGAATGATGCAACCTTCCATTCGGCTTACGATGTTGCCTTCTTTTCTACGGTCTACCCTTTTTGTATGAGTAGAGTAGCACATTACAGTCAATATATTTGGTGATTTTATTTCTTTGTAAAAAGTGACTGATTGTTGTAAAGACACAAAACAGTATGCTTCTATTTGAGTTTATTTAAGATGCCATCTATAAAACTTCTGTATTCAAACATCCCATAGATAAAGCAAACTATAGTTTATAACATAATACAAATACAAATAAACATTATATATATATATATATATATATATATATATATATATATAAACATATATATATATATATATATATATATATATATATATATATATATATATGTACGTATGTATATATGTATATGTATATGTGTGTATATATATGTATATATGTATGTATATATATGTATATATGTATACGTGTGTGTGTGTGTATATATATATATATATATATATATATATATATATATATATATATATATATATATATATCTGTAACGTTTATTTGTATTTGTATTATGTTATAAACTATAGTTTGCTTTATCTATGGTGTGGAAAACTAGAAGGGGGAGTTGAATAGTTTTACGTCTTTTTAATTTGTTACAAAAGATTATTTGAATGTTTTCTTTGTTTTCAAAAATTTAGATTCGATAATATGTGATTTCAAGTCTTGCACAATATGAACAACAATAAATATGTACGATATAGCAATAATAATGTAAGTAAAGAAATAAATGAGATGGAAAGATCGAACCGCGAGACAAGAGATTTATAGTGGTTCGGCTACAAGGACACCTTCCTTGCCTTACTCCACTCCCCGAACACCTAACTCGAGAGTTTTCTTCACTATGTCAACAAGCTCCCTTATGGCGGAGAAAGCCTTACACACCAATGTACACACCACAACTTCGTCACAACTTAATCACAACTTCTACACAACTTCTTTACACTAATCTACTTCACACAAATTCTTCTTCACACCTTTCTACTTCACACCTATCTACTTCACACCAATATTCTTCACACCTTTCTACTTCTTAACTCTTCTTCTTCACAACAAACTACTAACCAATCACACTACTTATATACCTAGCTAAACTATCTTCGATCAAATATTCACAACTATTTACACAAAGAGATAGATACAATGGATGATACTTTAACAACTTGGATGTGGAGATCACAACAAGTTGTAATACTTCTTGTCTTGAGGGATAGAAGTATTCTTCTCTTGCACTTGAGAGGATGATGTTTGGATGACTTTGAAACAAAGATTTATGAATGTATGATTAAAGGATTAAGAGAATAGAAATGGAGATCTAGAACAGAAATTTTAGAAGTGCAAAAGGTGAAGAAAATCTGTTAAATGAACCAGTATTTATAGGGACAGAAAATACTGTACAGGAGCATGCCGGTCCCCTTAATTCATGGCCGGTCCCCTTAATTATAAGGGGACCGCCCCTTATAATTAAGGGGGCCGCCCAGCTGTAACGGCCAGAAACTCTGTCTTTTAGTGGAGAAAGTTTATTTGGTGAAAAACTAACTGATTTTGGTTAAAAATTTGAATTCATATATTTAGTATGATTAAAACATTTTTCTTTATTACCAAAAGTGTTTTTCAAAAATATATAATGTGTTTATATAATTAAATAAACTTTGTAATATTTAATTAAATACCCCTTTGATCATAGATTGCAATAAACACTTTGTTTATTCATACCTTAAGTGATTTGGATGTAAAGAGAATGTTAATCACCAAATACTTGTTTATGTCATAAATTTTAGTTCAATGGGTTTATGTTTTGTAATACTCCATGGAGATATTGATAATGTGTTAATAATGTTTTTAGGCATTATTTATGTCAACAATCTCCCCCTTTTTGATTCTAACAAAACCTTAAACTCAATGGGTCTAAAATTTATTTTTAGACAAGTATTTTAGAGTTTAATATTTTCTTCTCCCCCTTTTTGTAAAATCAAAAGGTTAAACCGAGTAAGTTTCATAGAAGAAGTTAAACGGGTAGAATGCTCCCCCTTGATGTATGCTCCCCCTCATTTGAGAGCACCAAGGAAACGAGCTATGGAAAGCTTGGCTACAAAAAATATGTGAAGAGAACAAGACATATATACGCAAAGCAACAATTATGCAAATAAAAATAGATTCATTTAAAATCATAGAAATGATTTGCATTAAGCATATTGATTACAATAAAACAGAAGAGAATACATAGTCCTATATTGCCTAAGAGAGCACTTGGACTTGCTTGCAACCCACGGTTGAGTGTTTTATTTGCTTGAAAGGGAACTGATTGGGGCTAAACCGTCAGATATAATTAACCAAGGTTAACTAGTCAAAAACAGCTTATCCCAATGCTCCGTGGATAGTATAGTGTGTCCCCGGGTCGTTAAAGTCCCAGCGAGATTGAAATGGTGTCGTTTGAAATCGTTTATGAGTGAGTGGCACTGAGGACAGTAGCCCAGATGATGTGGAATTGAATTTGCTACTGTTATTTTGGTATTTGTACACAGATATAATATTCACAAAAATCAGATATACAAGTATATGCACAAATTCACAATTCAGATTACGTAACGTACAGAAAAAGTGGGATTTGGTAATTAACAAACTACAGGGGGTGCTTTTGAAACTTTTGAAACTTAAAATTAAAAAGAAAATTAAAAATGAAAATGAAATTATAAAAATGATTATTTTACTATTTAAATAATACTTAATTAATTAAACTAATTTTAAATCTAATTTAAATTAACTAATAATTATAAATATTACAGATTAAACTAAAAATTTGCAAAAACAAATTCTAAACTTAAAATAGAACTTGAAGAAAGTATAAAAAAAATAAAAATAAATATTTTTGTCTTTTTATGAATTTTATATTAATTAAAAACTAATTATCTTAATTAAACTAATTAAACTATTTCAAATTACAAATAATACTAAATTAACTTAGAAAATTATGAGAAAATTTATAAAACTATTTTATAACATTTAAAAGCTAGGAAAAATATAAAAACTAGGTGTTACTTAATAAAAACTAATTATGCTATTTAAAACTTAATTATTAATTAATTATTAATTAAACTAATATTAAATCTAATAAATACTAAATGACAAAATAAAAATCTGAAAAATTTACTAAAATTACTTTACTATATAAGGAAATTAATAAAAATATAAAAAAGCTAAGTACTTAATAAAAATATAAAAATGAAAATTAAAATTTAAATTACATTAAATAGAAACTATCACTTATTTTTAAATTGGATTTTCTTGATTTTTCTTTTACAAATCTATTTTATATTTGTGAAATCAACTTTTTTACAACTTAAAAATAAGCTGAGAATAAGCTAAAAAGGTCACATAGTTGACTTTTGTTGACCAAGACAAGAATTAAGCTAAATTGGACTTAAGTGGGACCCACTATGATTGAATCTGATTCACATGACTTATTTGAACATGTTTATGCAAGGAAAAGCTAGAGGGGACCACTGAATAAGCTAATAAGCACAATTTAAGCACTTTGAAATTTGGTATCACTCAGAAAATGGGACAACATTAAGGGGCTAAACCAGGTGGGGTCCACTAGGTTCTAGGTCAAACCATGGGTCAAACTTGAAAGCCTACTATGAGGGGGGTTGGGAGAAACCAAGTTTGAGGCTTGTGGACCACTGTGGTGGCCAGAAAAGCCAACCAAAGGTGGTGGTTTGACACTGTTTTGCTGGTGCAGGGGAGATACTCCTCCCTGCAGGTGTATTTAGACCTAGCTGGGGCCCACTAGAAAAATCCTAAAAATCTAAGGACTGTGGGAACTTAAAGACAAGGTGGGGGGCTACTAAACCTAAAAAGCTCAAGGCTTGAAACCTTACACAAAAATCACAAGAATTATTAGAGTTTTTGGTTTTTTTTTTTTTTTTTTTTTTTTTTTTTTTTTTTTTTTTTTTTTGCAAAGGTAGGTTTTGACTTTCTTGTATAAACTTGGAGTTTTGACTTTTTTTGATTTCTAATGACACCTACTGATTTGATAAGCTATATTAAGCTATAAATACACTCTAATAGGCTACAATATTAACTTATGTAATGAAATGGTGGGATTTGGTTCACAAAATCACCACAGTTAACAGTTAAATGGAAAGTGATGGTGATTTTGACTATCTGTCAACTGAAACAGGTTTTGAACCTTCCATTGCCCTTAAATAACTTAAAGTAAACTACTAGTGCTACCTTAATATCAAAACAACAACAAAAATACAGCAATCAAGCTATATCCAAACACCCCTTATACTAACTGTGTTGAGAGATTTCCAAAGATAAAGTGAAAATTAGACCCTAAAACTGAAACTTGAGTACTTTCAATGATTAAAGATTACTAAATAAACATAGAGATCCACAAATAAATAGCTAATGAGTAATTATATAGTGAAAAGTAAAAATTGAAAATGAGGCTTACAAGTTGATTTCAAGACAGCAATACAGAACCATGGATCCAAACTTACTTCCTAAGCCTCCCATGAGGTACTACAACCATAATCATCCTTAATCCACCATACTCCACTGTTCATCCTTCATCTTTATTGAATTTTTTATTTATTTTCTATTTTCTTGGAATTTTTGAGAATTTCTAAAATATAATACTAAATTGGTTTTTATGATATTTAAACTTTTGAAAACTTAAATTTGAGCTTAGATAAACTAAATAAAACAGTTGGAACAACAATTAACAAGATTTAATTGAAATTGTCAATTTCAATTAAATATGCTAATTATGAATTTAATTGACAATCCTTGAAACTAAAGATGATAACACATTTTTATTACACTGGTAAACTGAATACAACAGGTTTTGATTAAAATTACAACTGAAATTGAAGATTGCATTACCTACGATTACACTAAAACTAAAACTACAATAATACTTCCTTATTCCTCATCTTTCTTCTTTTGTAGTGAACCTCTGAGGTGTGTGGGACCCACTTCAGCTTTCCCAGCAACTTGATTGAATTTAAAACCCTTTTTGCTCTCCTTCCAATTTTGGCGGGAAAATATTATATGGTGCAATTGGTTCTATGGATTAGCCATATGGGGTGATGTGATTTGCTCATTGGAAGGTGTGATATGGAGGGATAAGGGTGGTGGTGGCAGAGTGCAAGTGGTGCAAGGGGGGGGGGGGGAAATACCAGGGTGGTTCTGGTTTTGGTGAGGAAGGAGGGAAGGGGTAATCAGGGATTGTGTTTGACCGGGGTTTGACCCTGTATTTTTATTATAAGGTTTGGGCTGGATTGCTTTTGGGCCTAAGAGAAAACAAAAGGGTGGGCTGGGGTAATGGTTTAGTGGATTGGATTTGGTTTATATTTTGGGTTTAATTATTTTAGGGTCCGGTTGGTTTTATTAGTAGAAATCACAAGGACTAAAGTTGTAATTTGCTGAAAGTTTAGGGTTCTGAATTGGCAAGTTTCCAAAGATACTTCAAGGACTAAACGTGCCATATGTCATAAACCAAAGGACCCTAAATGAAATTTTCCATTTTAATACCCCGAGGACCAAAGTTGCCAATTCACCAAACTTCAGGGACCAAATATGTCATTTCACCAAATTTCACACCAAGGACCATTCCTGCAAAAGATTAATAGCACAAGGACCAAAATTTATTTTTCTCAAAGTTTTTTACATCCCAGGGACCATTTATGTCAATTTCCAAAGTACAGGGACTAAACTTGTAATTTTGTGAAACTTTGCACCAAAGGACTAAATGTGTAGCTTTTTGATTTAAAAGGACCTTTGGTGACTTTTTCAAGTTTTTAGAACAACCAGGGACTAGATTTGATAATTTTTGAAAGTTGAGGGACTGAAACTGCCAATTATGCAAACTTTGTACGTTTTTCATCTGTTTTTGATATTTTTGCATTTGAAACATGTAAAACACTTTCCTGAGATATTTTCACTATTTTGATTCAATATTGAGTGTTTTTAGATGTTTTGGCAGCTTAGAAAAGGTAAAAATGATGAGTATTTACACACTCATCAGGAACATAAGCATAGAGCTTAGTTGTTAGATGGAGAGGGATATGGAGTGGGGTACGGAGCGGAAGAGGTGGATCTTGCGATGTTGTATCGAGTTAAGGGTGGTATTGCATGATGACAAGTGAGAAGATATTCAATCCAAGAAATATCTTCACTCAAGTAGAGAATTTGTTTTTGAAGAAAGATGCAACAAGGGCAAAAGTGAGAGTGGTTTGTAACTTGATCCAAGTTGAGAGAGTGGGGTAGGCAATTTTCATAGGGTGATGATGGAGGTTGCCCTTTGTTGCGTTGTGCATGATGCATAGAAAGGAGATCACTAAGATCATGTATTTGGGTTATTTCATCACGGAATTTTGCTTTTTCATGGTAATGAGGAAAGAGTCATTGTGTTGATATGGATGAATTGGGTTTGTGTAGTTGGAATTGTAGTTTGATGGTTGATCAAACTTGTATGGATCATTATAAGTGGTTGGAGGATGAGATGTGTAGTTTGGCATGAAAGAAGATGTTTGGCCAATGTTGTATGGTTTGTAAAGAGGATCAAATGAATGTCCTTGTGGATTGGGTGTAAAGTTTGGGAAGTAAGTGGTTGGAGGTGTTGAGTGATTTCCAACTTCATTGGTTATGATAGATTTGTTTCGAGGGCTTTTTCTTCGCCAAACAGGTTTTTCCGTCATCCTTGCTAGCCTTGAGGCTTTTGGTTTTGGTTTGTTTGGAGAAGTCATGATGGGATGAATGGAGAGTGTTGAAGATTGGGGATATTTATAGTGTAAGATTTGTGTGTTTATGGATGGATAAAGTTTGTTTGGGAGATTAGGAAAAAATATGTTGGTGAAAATTGGGAAATGTAGGTTGAAATGGGTTAAAAAGCAGAAAATATTCTGTAAACCCGACCAGCAGATGGCCGGTCCCCTTAATTAGGGGGCGGTCCCCTTATTAATTAAGGGGCCACCTTACATAATTAAGGGGGCCGCCCATCTGGTGATTTTCAGATTGCCAGAATTGGGTTTTTGGCAGAAAATTTGCAGAAAGGTTGTGTTTTTGGATTTGGATTCAAGCAAGTTCAATTCCTTTAGGCAATATAGCATCTAATCTAATCATGATATAACATGCATGCAAAACCACTTAAATAAAAGAACAAACAAACAATAAATAATAAGCTAGAGGAGACAAATAAAGGCAAGGGCACTTAATCTTCCTATGGCAACTATCTTAGATCAAAGGCAAAGGTAACTAGTGAGTTGATGAAACAAGATGACAACATTATGAGTGATTTTGTTCTAGTGTGTGCCTATATGCAACAAATGTGGAGTTGTGATTGTTTCGACTCCTAAATGCAAAGAAAAATAAGTTTCCTAAGAAACAATCCAAAATCTCCTTGATTCGATTTTTGCTCGATTCATGAATGTCAAATATATATATTAGATTATATATCTTGACAATTTATGTGAGAGTTTATGCATGATTTCGGAAAAAGGTTTTTAGTATTTGTCAACAATGCAAGGAAAATAATGTTCATGTAATTCCTAGATGTGAGAATAGTTTTTTTTTTTTTTTATTTTATTTTTTTTTTTTTTTTTTTTAAATTTTTGATTGGGTTTTACAAGAGAGTATATGCAAAGAAAGTAAGGTTTCCCAATCTTTAATTTTGTGCGAAATAGATTCCTAGACTCAGAAATGGAGAAGTGGAGGAAAATTAAATTTTATGCAAATTTTATGCAAAATTTTTTTTTTTTTTTGTCTAAATGCAATAGAATTTAGTCAACTTGTTCCATCATTCCTAATCCTAAACGCAAGTGATTGAATAATTCACGCTTAAGGGGTTTAGTGAATATATCCGCAATGTTATCTTCCGATGCAACTTTTTCTATAGATATGTTTCCTTTTTGTACATTATCCCTAAGGAAGTGGTGGCGTATTTCTATATGTTTAGTCCTAGAGTGTTGCACCGGATTTTTACTTAAATCTATCGCACATAATGGGAACATTTTCTAACCTAATGACATAGTCTATGAGAGCTTGTTTCATCCATAGTGCTTGTTGACATGCCTTTCCAGCGCTTACATATTCGGCTTTGGTGGTAGAAATAGCAAGAGCGGTTTGCTTCTTCGAAAACCAAGATGATAGACAACATCCCATAAACGTGCAAATACCGCTAGTGCTTTTTCTATCTACGTAGTCTCCCGCATGATCCGAATCCGCATAGACGATGGTTTCTATGCCAGATCCCTTAGGATACCATAATCCTAAGTGTATAGTGCCTTTAATGTATCGGAAGATACGCTTAACCGCTTCTAGGTGAGAGGTTTTGGGATCCTCTTGAAAACGGGCACAAAGGCAAACACTAAACATGATATCGGGTCTACTTGCCGTCAAGTATAGTAAACTACCTATCATTCCTCTATACTTGGTGTTATCTACGGACTCACCTTCATCATCCTTTGTGAGTTTCACTTCCGTAGACATGGGAGTTTTTATGGGTTTTGAGTCTTCTAGGCCAAATTTCTTAAGCATTTCCTTAATGTACTTAGATTGGTTAAAGAATATTCCATCTTCTAATTGTTTTATTTGTAATCCTAGAAAGAAGTTAAGTTCACCCATCATACTCATCTCAAACTCATCATGCATGATTTTGGCAAATTCATCACACATGTCTCGACAAGTTGATCCAAATATAATGTCATCAACATATATTTGAACAATGATGAAATTTGGGTCTTTTCTTTTTGTGAAAAGAGTGTTATCTACCATTCCAATGGAATAATCATGTTTAATAAGGAAAGCTTTTAATCGATCATACCAAGCTTTGGGAGCTTGTTTGAGTCCATACAAAGCTTTCTTTAACTTATAAACATAATCAGGTTTTGCGAAGTCAATGAATCCTGGAGGTTGTGCCACATATACCTCCTCATTGATAAAACCGTTAAGGAATGCACTTTTCACGTCCATTTGGAATAACTTAAAATCTAGGGCGCATGCATAGGCAAGTAATATCCTAATAGATTCTAGTCTAGCTACGGGGGCATAAGTTTCGTCATAATCAATTCCTTCTTGTTGATTATAACCTTGGGCAACTAACCTAGCTTTATTCCTAGTTACTATTCCATTTTCATCTAAATTATTCCTATATACCCATTTAGTTCCTATGATGTTCATATTCATTGGATTTGGGACTAATTCCCAAACATCATTTGCCTTAAATTGATTTAATTCTTCTTGCATAGCTATAACCCAACTTTCATCTTTTAAAGCCTCATTAATATTCTTAGTTTCTATTGCTGAGAGGAAACAAAAGAAATTATTTTTATCTTGGGCTTATGACCTAAGGGTTCTTTGGTTAAGATGTCCTATTATATTATCTAATGGATGTGATCTAGATTTTTAACATTTACAATTTCGTTATTTTCCAAGTTAATGTCTCCATTATCATTTCCTATGGGTTTTGTTTTACTAACCTCAATAGCTTCATCTTCGACTAAGTCATCATCTTCTAAAGGTAATGTTTTAGGAGGTGGTGGTGTTTCATCAAATGTTACATTTAGTGATTCTTCTACTTTCATAGAGTGTTTGTTAAGTATTATATATGCTTTACTATTTTGTGAGTACCCTAGAAATATTCCTTCATATGATTTTGGATCAAACTTAGTGAGATAATCCTTAGTGTTTAGAATATAACATTTACTTCCAAATACCCTAAAGTAGCTCGAGTTTGGTTTTCTACCTCTTAGTAACTCATAAGGAGTTTTTCCTAGAATTCTCCTAATTGATACCCTATTAATAATATATGTCGATGTATCTACGGCGTGACACCAAAATTTTTGTGGGATGGATTGTTCATTTAACATTGTTCTACTCATTTCTTGTAGCGACTTATTTTTTCTTTCTACTACGCCATTTGATTGAGGAGTACGAGGAGCGGAGAAATTGTGAGATATTCCATTTAAATCACAATATTTTCCGAATTGTACTTCGTTGTCAAATTCCCTACCATGGTCCGTCCTAATGGCTACTATTGTGCATCCTAATTTATTTTGAATCATTTTACTAAATATTTCGAATTTTTTAAAGGCTTGGGTCTTGTCACTTAAAACCTAGTCCACGTGTATCGTGAGTAGTCATCTATTATTACTAAGGTACATTTGTTTCCTCCATAGCTCGCCACAGCGGATGGACCAAAAAGATCCATATGTAATAGTTCTAGGCACCTAGTAGTGGATACTATATTCTTAGCTTTGTGACTAGCATGAACTTGTTTTTCAATTTTACATGCCTCACAAAAATGCTTGTCATATTTTAGATTAGGCAAGTTTCTAACTAGTTCTTTAGAGGCCAAAGATTGTATTTGTTGCATGTTTGCGTGTCCTAATCTCCTATGCCACAATGTGGAGTTTTCATCTAGGGTCGTTAGGCATATCCTATCCTCAGGTTTGTTTCCTAGTTTCATAACATATATGCCTCCTTTCCTAATTCCTCTACCTATAATTTTTCCATTCTTAACTATTTCGCTATCCTCTTCGGTAAAGGTAACTCTACATTTATTATCGCATATTTGTCCTATACTAAGCAAGTTATATGTTAAATTATCTACATGCTCTACATTTTCAATAGTAAGTGAGTCTTGAGAAATCGTACCTTTGCCAATGATTTTTCCACGTAAGTCACTACCGAAAATAACGTTACCTCCATTGTATGCCTTGTACGTAGAAAATAGCTTGCGGTTCCCCGTCATGTGCCTCGAACATCCGCTATCCTTGATCCATTCGTCAGGCTCCAAGTCAATTCCTAAACATATTTCGTCGGTTGCTTTTGCCACAAAACACTTTTCGTCTCTTGGTTTTTCCACTTCTTCTTTGTCACTATCACTCCATGTTCCGCTAACAAAGGCGCCTTGATTTTCATAACCCGGCGGCTTTAGACATTCACCAATGAGATGATTTGGACTTCCACATCTAAAGCACTTTCTTTTCCCGTAGTTATCACTTCTATTTCTTTGGAACGGTTTTCTTTCGTCTCGTGGTGATCTAGTGAATCTTCCTCGTCTCTTGAAGAATTTCTTGAATTCTCTTACGGCCATTGCATATTCTTCGTGTTCACTTTCGTCACTTGAGTCATCATCGTCACTAGGTTCCTTTTTGGCTTTTAGAGCAATGGATTTGGTTTGTTCTTTCTTGACTTTGACCGTTTCCGAATCTCTTCTAATAATTTCTTCATGGACCTTCAAGTTGCCAATAAGTTCATCAAGTGATAACGTTATCAAATTCTTTGACTCTTCAATTGCCGTGACCTTGGCTCGCCATTTTGGATGCAATGCCCTAAGAAATTTCCTAACACAATTTTTACTAGAAAATGTCTCATCAAGTGCTTTTAAACTTGTGATAATAGTGTTAAATTTAGCAAAAGCATTATCAATTGATTCCTCTTCCGAAATCGTAAATTGTTCATATTGTTGTACAAGAAGATCTATTTTATTATCTTTGACTTGACTATTACTTTGGTGAGTAATAAGTAGTGATTCCCAAATTTCTTTGGCGGTTTTACACATAAAAATTCTTTCATATTCTTTACGTGGTAACGCATTATAAATTACCATTTTAGCTTCATTATTTTTAGCTAGTTTCTTTTTGAAATCATCGTTTTCTTTTTCAAAAGGTACAATTTCATCATTTTTAGTTTCCGGATTTTGTTGAGTGGGAGGAAAATCACCAAAGGTAACAACATGCCAAAGATCAAGATCTTTTGATTTCACATAACTTTCGAATCTATTTTTCCAATATAAAAATCCATCATTTTCAAATAGTGGTGGTCTTTGCATAGATTGCCCTTCTAAATATTTTTCAGATTCCATAGATCGTTACAAGTTTTAAAATACAATATATTTTAAAAATTCTTGCTAGACGTGGCTCTTGATACCAATTGTGAAAAATTAGAAGGAGGGTTGAATAGTTTTACGTCTTTTTAATTTGTTACAAAAGATTGTTTGAATGTTTTCTTTGTTTTCAAAAATTTAGATTCGATAATATGTGATTTCAAGGCTTGCACAATATGAACAACAATAAATATGTACGATATAGCAATAATAATGTAAGTAAAGAAATAAATGAGAGATTGAAAGATCGAACCGCGAGACAAGAGATTTATAGTGGTTCGGCTACAAGGACACCTTCCTTGCCCTACTCCACTCCCCGAGCACCTAACTCGAGAGTTTTCTTCACTATGTCAACAAGCTCCCTTATGGCGGAGAAAGCCTTACACACCAATGTACACACTACAACTTCGCCACGACTTAATCACAACTTCTACACAACTTCTTCACACCAATCTACTTCACACCAGTTCTTCTTCACACCTTTCTACTTCACACCTATCTACTTCACACCAATCTTCTTCACACCTTTCTACTTCCTAACTCTTCTTCTTCACAACAAACTACTAACCAATCACACTACTTATATACCTAGCTAAACTATCTTCAATCAAATATTCACAACTATTTACACAAAGAGATAGATACAATGGATGATGCTTTAACAACTTGGATGTGGAGATCACAACAAGTTGTAATACTTCTTGTCTTGAGGGATAGAAGTATTCTTCTCTTGCACTTGAGAGGATGATGTTTGGATCACTTTGAAACAAAGATTTATGAACGTATGATCAAAGGATTAAGAGAATAGAAATGGAGATTTAGAACAGAAAGTTTAGAAGTGCAAAAGGTGAAGAAAATGTGTGAAATGAACCAGTATTTATAGGGACAGAAAATACTGTACAGGAGCGTGCCGGTCCCCTTAATACATGGTCGTTCCCCTTAATTTTAAGGGGACCGCCCCTTATAATTAAGGGGCCGCCCAACTGTAATGGCCAGAAACTCTGTCTTTTAGTGGGGAAAGTTTATTTGGTGAAAAACTAACTGATTTTGGTTAAAAATTTGAATTCATATATTTAGTATGATTAAAACATTTTTCTTTATTACCAAAAGTGTTTTTCAAAAATATATAATGTGTTTATATAATTAAATAAACTTTATAATAATTAATTAAATACCCCTTTGATCATAGATTGCAATAAACACTTTGTTTATTCATACCTTAAGTGATTTGGATGTAAAGAGAATGTTAATCACTAAATGTTTATGTCATAAATTTTAGTTCAATGGGTTTATGTTTTGTACTAATTAAAACATAGAGATATTGATAATGTGCTAATAATGCTTTTAGGCATTATTTATTTCAACATATAGGATGTTTGGATACAGAAGTTTTATAGATGACATCTTAAATAAACTCAAATAGAAGCATACTGTTTTGTATCTTTACAACAATCAGTCACTTTTTACAAACAATATATATATATATATATATATATATATACCTTAAAAGACAATAACTAAAAAAATCTACAAAATAAAAGTAACAAAAAATAACGAAAACACACTTAAACAAAACTGGTATTAAAATTAACATAAGAAACACCAAAACAACAACAACAACAACAACAACAACAAAAAAAAAAAAAAAAAAAAAAAAAAAAAAAAAAAATTACGGAAAAAAATATCAACAACTTTCAACTAAACATAAACGTAGCAAAAAAATGGTCGCACCGCAGCATCGCGCGGGCTATTTTGCTCGTTAAAATTATTCAACAAACTTTTAGTTATGTCTTAGGCTATGATTAAAATAATTGATCGTTGTTATTGTATAAAACGAGCTAGTAGTAGATGTTTAGACGTTTGCACATTTTGTTAACATTAAACTATTTTTATCAATGATAAAAAAGAAATCAGATTAAAATAGCTATTACAAGAATCGGCATATCAGCACAATTAAAGTAACCGTAGTTGCTTATTTCAAATCGATTAGTTATGTGACAAGTAGTACCGATACTCTTCGGTATTTCCGTTAAACAAACTAGTTATAAGTTCCGTGCACGCACGGGGTTTACAAATACATTGAATTTATTTTATAATTTTAGTTTATTATATGAACATATGAGAATGTACCCATGAAAATTGTGATATAAGTACAACTATTAAATATGCACGAGTTTTTCATTATGGCTATGTTTGGCAAAAGTAGCTGTGAGCAGTAGCAGTAGCTGTAGCCACACCTCACTGCTTCTTAAAGATGAATTGAAAAAATGAGTTTTCCTAAAAAATAGCAAAGCTCACCGCTCTTTTGCCAAACGAACACTAAAAATCAAAAAGCTCATTGCTCACCACTTATTGCCAAAAAAAACTCCAAAAAGCTATGCGCCAAACATAGCCTATGTATAGGATGAAAGATTTTTTGAGTTTTTCATTATGTATTGGATGAACAATTTATCGGGGGTAATATCTAATAATATTTTGTAAAAAAAATTATTGGATGAAAGATTCAACCTTATTTACTTGACATAAATGTTGAGTTTAAGGTTGTTGTTGTTTAACTTTAATTATTGCCATCATGTTATACAAAATGTGCGAGTTTGGTAGCACACAATGAACATTGATAAAGTTAAAATATACTCCGTAAAGTTTTTTTAAAATGTTTTTCCGGATATCTATATATAAACTTTAAATAATAATTACATGAATTATTGTTATAAGTACAATCACATATATTTATTTTCATATCACATTAACTCATGCTTACCATTTGATATTTATAATACTGTTAATAATAATTTAGCCGTATTTAATATTCAAACCCGTGTACTAATAGATTACATTTTTAAATAGGATAACATAAGTCCTTATTTAACTTATACAGTAAAAAAATATTTTAATAGATGAAAGTTTAAAACTAATATTTATTTTAAAAATATTTAATGTATATTAAAACTAATTTATATATTTACAAAATTTTGTAATTTTAATAGATGAAAGTCTCAAACTAATACTAATACTTATGGTTAAAAATTTGAATTCATATATTTAGTATGATTAAAACATTTTTCTTTATTACCAAAAGTGTTTTTCAAAAATATATAATGTGTTTATATAATTAAATAAACTTTATAATAATTAATTAAATACCCTTTTGATCATAGATTGCAATAAACACTTTGTTTATTCATACCTTAAGTGATTTGGATGTAAAGAGAATGTTAATCACTAAATGTTTATGTCATAAATTTTAGTTCAATGGGTTTATGTTTTGTACTAATTAAAACATAGAGATATTGATAATGTGCTAATAATGCTTTTAAGCATTATTTATTTCAACATATAGGATGTTTGGATACAGAAGTTTTATAGATGACATCTTAAATAAACTCAAATAGAAGCATACTGTTTTGTGTCTTTACAACAATCAGTCACTTTTTACAAACAATATATATATATATATATATACCTTAAAAGACAATAACTAAAAAAATCTACAAAATAAAAGTAACAAAAAATAACGAAAACACACTTAAACAAAACCGGTATTAAAATTAACATAAGAAACACCAAAACAACAACAACAACAAAAAAAAAAAAAAAAAAAAAAAAAAAAAAAAAAAAAAAAAAAAAAATTACGGAAAAAAATATCAACAACTTTCAACTAAACATAAACGTAGCAAAAAAATGGTCGCACCGCAGCATCGCGCGGGCTATTTTGCTCGTTAAAATTATTCAACAAACTTTTAGTTATGTCTTAGGCTATGATTAAAATAATTGATCGTTGTTATTGTATAAAACGAGCTAGTAGTAGATGTTTAGACGTTTGCACATTTTGTTAACATTAAACTATTTTTATCAATGATAAAAAAGAAATCAGATTAAAATAGCTATTACAAGAATCGGCATATCAGCACAATTAAAGTAACCGTAGTTGCTTATTTCAAATCGATTAGTTATGTGACAAGTAGTACCGATACTCTTCGGTATTTCCGTTAAACAAACTAGTTATAAGTTCCGTGCACGCACGGGGTTTACAAATACATTGAATTTATTTTATAATTTTAGTTTATTATATGAACATATGAGAATGTACCCATGAAAATTGTGATATAAGTACAACTATTAAATATGCACGAGTTTTTCATTATGGCTATGTTTGGCAAAAGTAGCTGTGAGCAGTAGCAGTAGCTGTAGCCACACCTCACTGCTTCTTAAAGAAGAATTGAAAAAATGAGTTTTCCTAAAAAATAGCAAAGCTCACCGCTCTTTTGCCAAACGAACACTAAAAATCAAAAAGCTCATTGCTCACCGCTTATTGCAAAAAAAAACTCCAAAAAGCTATGCGCCAAACATAGCCTATGTATAGGATGAAAGATTTTTTGAGTTTTTCATTATGTATTGGATGAACAATTTATCGGGGGTAATATCTAATAATATTTTGTAAAAAAAATTATTGGATGAAAGATTCAACCTTATTTACTTGACATAAATGTTGAGTTTAAGGTTGTTGTTGTTTAACTTTAATTATTGCCATCATGTTATACAAAATGTGCGAGTTTGGTAGCACACAATGAACATTGATAAAGTTAAAATATACTCCGTAAAGTTTTTTTAAAATGTTTTTCCGGATATCTATATATAAACTTTAAATAATAATTACATGAATTATTGTTATAAGTACAATCACATATATTTATTTTCATATCACATTAACTCATGCTTACCATTTGATATTTATAATACTGTTAATAATAATTTAGCCGTATTTAATATTCAAACCCGTGTACTAATAGATTACATTTTTAAATAGGATAACATAAGTCCTTATTTAACTTATACAGTAAAAAAATATTTTAATAGATGAAAGTTTAAAACTAATATTTATTTTAAAAATATTTAATGTATATTAAAACTAATTTATATATTTACAAAATTTTGTAATTTTAATAGATGAAAGTCTCAAACTAATACTAATACTTATGTGTAAACAAATTGATATCATAAAGTATATGGGGTATAAAGTGTAAGGGGTTATTTGTTTATCATCTAAAATTATTTCTCTCTCAGTCTCAAAATTATTGTCAGAAAACAAGAATTACAAAGTTTAATAAAAGTGGAGCCAATTTTGTTTTTAACCACTAAAAGAGAATATTCCCTTACTATATTCTCTAGTTTTCACTTAAAAGTGAAAGTGAATAATTAATTTGAGACATCCAAAAATAAAAATGTGGACAATTATTTTGAGACGGAGGGAGTAAAAAAACATGAAGACTTGTAATTTTACACTTAATTCTATATAATATATTTAAAATTCAACCACTATCATTTTTATAATATATTTAAAATTCAGCCACTAAAGTTTTATTGATTACCTCATTTTTTAAGTTTTTGTTTTTATAAATTTGACACCTAGTATACTGAAACTTATTCGTATATTTACAAAATTTTGTACTCCCTCCGTTTCAAAATTATTGTCAGGAGACAAGAATTACATAGTTTAATAAAAGTGAGGCTATTTGAATTTTCAACCACTCAAAGAGAATATTCTCCTACTATATTCTCTATTTTTTACTCAAAAAGGAAAGTAGACAATGAGTTTGACACATTCCAAAATGGAAATGTGGACAATAATTTTGAGACGGATGTAGTAATTTTAATGGATGAAAGTCTCAACCTAATACTTATACTCATGTAATTGTAAACAAAGTTCATATTATAAAGTGTAGGGGAATAAAGCGAAAGAAGTTATTTGTTTACTATCTAAAGTTATTAAAAAACATGAAGACATATAATTTCACACTTAAATCTAGGGCTGAGCATCGGGCCGCTCCCGACCCGATCCCGACAAGCCGAAAAACACAAACCGAGTCCTGACCCGATTAAGTTCGGTTCGGTTTCGGGACAGTCGGGAGTGGACGGGATCGGTCGGTTTGATCGGTTTTATTTGTTGTTTTTTGTTTTTGGCCCGTCCCGACCCGATCCCGACCATCCCGAATCCCGAAAAAACGGAAAACACAAACCGAATCCCGACCCGTTTGAGATCAGTTCGGTTTTGGGCCAGGACTCGGGACGGGATTCGGGAGTCGGTCGGTTTTGCTCACCCCTACTTAACTCTATATAATATTATTTAAAATTTAGCCACTAAAATTTTATTAATTACCTCCTCATTTTTTAAGTTTTTTGTTTTCTTAAATTTGACACTTATATTTTTAAGTGTTTTTTTTCTCAATCAAATTCTCCATCAAATTTTTTAAAATTTGATAAAAAGAAAAAAAAAAACAATTCAAAATTTTGACTTTTTATTGGCTAATTATATTGCTTGATTTCGCTTTGTAAGATAACATGAATCGTACTATTTAATTGCCAAATTATGTTTGGTACATCACAATATATAATACAAAATATGGGCCAAAAACATAACGGGCCAAATACTCTAATACCAAATTAACCAAACTAATCATCTAACACTCCCCCGCAGTTTGAGCGGGAGGAGACCGAACACTCAAGTTGTCACGAAACTCAGCAAACAAGACATACGGCAACCCTTTAGTAAAAATATCAGCATACTGAAACCGAGAAGGAACATGTAGAACTCGAACTTGACCAGTTGCAACCAAATCACGAGCAAAATGAATATCAATCTCAATGTGCTTTGTCCGCTAATGCTGAACAGAATTAGAGGACAAGTACACTGCAGTCACATTATCACAATAAACAATAGTAGCTGAGGATAAAGGTGTATGACATTCATGAAGTAAATTTCGAAGCCAACATGTCTCAGCAACAGCATTGACAACACCACGATACTCAGCTTCAGCACTGGAACGAGAAAGTGTCGGCTGACGCTTTGAGGACCATGAGAGCAAGTTGTTGCGAATAAAAACACAATACCCCGAGGTGTTCTAGTAGTAGGGCAACCAGCCCAATCAGCATCAGAATAAATAACCAAGGACTTAGTGGTAGAAGAATATAGCTGTAATCCATAGTTTAGAGTCCCCTGAACATACCGTAAAATCCTCTTAAGAGCAGAGAAATGAGGCTCACGAGGATCATGCATATAAAGACAAACCTGCTGAATAGCATATGTAATATCAGGTCTAGTGAATGTGAGATACTGAAGAGAACCTGCAAGACTCCGATATAACTTAGGATCAGAAACCGGATCACCATCATCACCCAATTTAGACTCAGTGTTAACAGGAGTCCGAGAAGGGTTACAGCCAACCATATGTGCACGCTCCAAAATCTCCGTAGCATACTTATGTTGTGACAAAAAAATCCCAGAAGAATCATGTATGACTGACACTCCCAAAAAATAGTTAAGAGCACCCAAATCTGTCTTAGAAAACTCCTTATGTAAAGAAGCTATAAGCCGTTGTAATAAACTATCAGAAGAAGCAGTAAGCACAATATCATCCACATATAGTAACAGAAAAGTAATATCATCACCCTGTCTATAAATAAACAAAGAAGAGTCACAACGACTCGGAGTAAAACCAACAGTAGTAATGTAAGCAGCCAACCGCTGAAACCATGCCCGAGGTGCCTACTTAAGACCATAAATAGACCTCTGTAATAAACAACATAATCCGGATGCTCTTGATCCCGAAAACCGGGAGGTTGATGCATATAAATAGTTTCAGCTAAATCACCATGTAAAAATGCATTCTTAACATCAAGCTGGTGAACAGGCCAATGCCGAAAAATAGCTAAGCTAAGAACATTCCGAATGGTGCCCGGCTTAACAACCAGACTAAAAGTCTCATCAACATCAACTCCCTCAATCTGTGTGCTACCGTTGGCAGCAAGACGTGCCTTGTACCGACTAAGAGTGCCATCAGCCAAATACTTATGGCGAAATAACCACATACAACTAACAACATTGACACCCTCAAGTCTAGGTACACGAGTCAAAGTTTTATTCTTAAGAAGTGCATTATACTCATCATACATAGCAGTACGCCAATTGGGATCGTTAAAAGCATCTTTATATGACCGAGGCAAAGGAGAAACAGTAGCCACATGACCAACATACTTAGGATTGGGACGAGTAATCCCTGCAAGAGAACGTGTGACCATGGGATGAGTAGATACAACAGGTGGAGGCAAATGTGGTAAAGGAGGTGTTGGTGCAGGAATAGGATCATTTGGTGGAGGTGTAGGTGGAGCAGAGATATCGGTTGGTGTTGGTTCAGGAGTAATTGAGGTGGTGCGAATAATGGAGGAAATGAGATTGGAAGAATCTTCCAAAAAAATCATATGAGAGGGTGGGTTTGGAAGGATGAGATTGAAACGGAAAAACCGTTTCATCAAAGGTAACATGGTGAGAGATGATAATTTTGTTGGTGTTAAGATCAAGACAACGATAGCCAAAATGATTGGTTACGTGTCCTAGAAAGATTGCAGGTGTGGCACGGGGTCCTAATTTATGATTGGTATCTATATGTGGGTAACAAAGGCATCCAAAAACACGAAGAACACTATAATCAGGTGTAGCACCAAAAAGTCGAGTAAAGGGGATCTCATTATTAATGGCACGAGAAGGTAATATATTCAATAAATAAACAGCCATATTAAGAGCCTCAGTCCAATAGTTTGGTGGTTGGTGTGCTTGAAACAACAAAGTACGAAAAAGATTATTTATGGTACGAATCATGCGTTCAGATTTCCATATTGTTAAGATGTGCGAGGGCAAGAAAATCTAAATTGGATGCCATGGGTGGAAAATAATTTATGAAAGGCAGTATTATCAAACTCACCACCATGATCACACTGAAACGATTTAATTTCACACTTAAACTGAGTACGAACATATCTACGAAACAACTGAATTTAGACAAAACATCAGATTTATTCATTAACGGATAAACCCAAACATACTGAGAGTAATGATCCAGAAACAAAACATAATACTTGAAACTAGAAAGACTCGAAATTGAGGATGTCCAAAAATCCAAGTGCACAATGTCAAAACAAGAAGTAACAGAACTATACAAACTAACAAACGGAAGCTTCACATGTTACTAAGTTGACAAGCATGACAAAGAACGGGAAGCTTCTCTTTATTACAAGAAATAGAATCACTAGACACAAGACGCCGCAACACTTCTCTCCCTGGATCTCCAAGTCGTTGATGCCACGTATACTGGCTGGTAAGATATGCTTGAGGAATGGGAGAAGGCTTCGTAACAGGATAGAGATCACCAGTGCTATCACAATGGAGGAGTACCCGTCGAGTTAGGAAGTCCTTCACAGAAAAACCAAAAGGATCAAATTCAACAGTGCAATAATTATCACGAACAAATTGACGCACGGAAATTAGATTTTTGACAAAGTGAGGAGTGATTAAAACATTATTTAAACGAAGAGGACGAAAAGGGGTAGACAAAATTCTATGACCAGAGTTAGTGACAGGAATGAAACGCCCATCACCAACCGCAACAAACGGATAAATGCACTCATTAAGAATATAACTAAGACTATGTACAGAATCATTATGGTGAGAGCTCGCACTCGTATCCATATTCCAGTTGCCAACAGCCGGTTCCTGAAGAGTGGTGGTATTAAAAGCATTTGGTAAAAGAGTCTCTTGACCCTAACCCTGTGAACTTGATGCTAGTAGTTGACCCGGGTGAAAACCGGCTGGTGATGGTTCTTGCCGAACCATACCTGGACCAAACTGAACTCCAGATTGTGAACCTGCAAACTGAAACCCCTGTGGTAGAATTTGAACCCCCTGCGACTACTGAGAACCGGCAACAACCGGAACCCCTGCGTAAAGTGAACCCCCTATGGAAACAAACCTGTCACCCCAAATTGAACCCCCTATGGTAGACCGTGAACCCCTTGAACAACATTATGACCCGCACCCTGTGGGAAACCTTGAACCCCCTGTGGAAACACTTAGGCCAAATATAGAGGCTGGGATTGGTATTGTAGTTGAGCTGGTCCATAAGGATGGTTATTCATAGTATAAGCAACATGTGTAGTAGTTTGACTTGGGGTAGAGGTAAACCCCAACTTAGCCAACAATTGTCGCAAGGTATCCATATACGACATAGGAGATGGTAAACTGGAAGTACGAGGTAGTAA
>JARVZY010009194.1:0-25801 GCA_030686995.1 Artemisia argyi
TTCCTGGTGGGGGTTGTAAGCTTCTCGAGATCCCTCGAGAGGTAAAGCCTGTTGCGATTCCCACGCATCAGTGGGTTTAAATTTTCAACTCTATCCTCCATCTTATCAGGATTACCAATGTGCTCAGCTTGTATTGTGGTGAAATCAAACCACCTTGTGAGCCCAGTTATCTCATCTATACGTTTATCCCCAAACAATCTTCTTGCTTGTTCCCTTAAACTTGCTATCAATTGATCCGTAACAACGTTTGTTGGGTTGTCCATTTTTTTGGCAAGTAAGGCACAATTCTCTATGGTTTCCCATGCTTCATCAACACTTAATCCCCAAAGGTCCCCATCTGCGGCATGGTCAATGTCCATTTTGGTATAGTGGTCGACACGATGGTAAAATATTTCAATTTGGGACCACAGATCGAAATTATGATGAGGGACTTTTCGGAGTAAATATTTAAAACGAGCCCATGCATCATAGATAGGTTCATCCTCATGTTGTTTAAACATCAAGATGTCATTTAGAGTGGGTGAATTACGTGGTTGGTAGTATGGTGGATTCGCGTTCTCCATAATGGCTAACGGAATAGTCAATGGAAAGGTTTTTACAAACAAAGACACAAAGAAAAAGATAGACTAAAGAGAACCTAAAAATAAAAATAAAATCTTACTAGAAAGGAATCTAGCAAGTAGACCTAATAAAAAGAAATTCTAACCTAGACAATAACCATTCCCCGGCAACGGCGCCAAAAACTTTATACGTGGGAATCGCACCAGGCTTTACCTCTCAAGGGATCTTGAGAAGCTTACAACCCCCACCAGGCAGTGTACCTGATCGTTGTAGTATAGTATAGTGACAAGTACCGGGGGATTGATCGTTCAGCTTAGGAATAGTGTCGCTAGGATTAGAAAGCCTAAATACTAGTTCTAAAGGTGAGGGATGATTATTTTTGTGTTTTTATATTTTTTAGAAAGCAATTAAAAATCTCGGGTTTGAAGGATTTGGGCGGAATTAGTTGCTAATCAACTAACCCAATACTAAGATGCAATCAAAATAAAATACTTGAAATGAAAATAAACTAATTTATACTAAAGTTGTGAGCAGTAATTGGAGAAAATGTGTTTACTTAGATTTCACTACTCCCTAGTCATCTTTTACACGTTAATTACTTGTTATAATTGCATGGATGATGGATCGTATTCCTTAATACCATTCATGGGGTGGCACACTTAACTCCCCAATTCTATGAGCTCTTATCTCCTCCTACATCATGCCCAGCACAACTATAGGGATTGTAAACAGTGGCTCATGCATTAAATACAACCAATAAAGACCTAGTGCGCGTCGGTTCATGTTTCTTAAGACGTTCAAGCATGTTACCAATTGGAGATCTGCCAGTTTTCTTAAGCCTAACATATAAATCATTCATCCAAGACAAGAATAAACAAGTAATCAACACATAATCAACATCTAGGTTTCACTAGATCTAAGCAAACACAAGATAGATCTAGCCTAGCATGATGGAATTAAGACAAGAACAAGATATAGACAACCAACACATAGACATATTGATTGAATTAGAAGAACACTTATCTTGATTAAACATGCAAGGTATCAAGGGGTTGGAACCCTTGAAAAACCTGTAAAGTTACACCAAAATCGTACTTAGGGTTTCTCCCAAAACTTCTCTCTTTAAATGTAAAAAATTAGAAAACTATATATAGGAAAAGGGGTCTGACGGCGTCAAGACCAATTAGGTGACGCCGTCACCTCGCCGCCAAAACTAATCTCGGACTGCCTTGATCTACATTTGACGCCGTCAAGTATTAATCATTTCCAGGCCGTCATGACTTTTACTCTTGACGCCCTACCCTCATGACGCCGTCATATCTCTTCTGGATCGTCATGGAATTTTGCTCTTGACGCCGTCAGGGAGTTACTCTTGACGCCGTCACCTACTGTTCCCAGCATGGAAAATTAAGACTTTGGCATTTTCTTCACTTTTATGCTCCAAAAACGTCCGAATTGCTTCCTTTTCCAGATTTCACTCCCAAAGTACCTAAAATCACAAAAGGAACGATTTAGGGCAATATTTGATAAAATAAATTCGAATTCGGGCTTAAATGACCCCCTAAAAACGGATCATTTTTCGCCTCATCAGTTTATCATTTAAATCTTCATTTTCATGATCATTCTCATGATCAGAATGAAACATATTATCTATAGTTTCCATGATTCGTCAGAAGTAACGTATAAAAGAGAATTAGTAAATTTAGTTGGTAAAGAATGGTGTAAAAATTAAAGGTTTTGATGGTATGGTCGAACCCTAATTTTTTGGAGTGAAAATAGGCCTCATGATGGGGCAGTTTTTGAAATAAGGAAACCATAATTTCCTAATTTTTTTTAAATTTTTGACTGAAATTTTGGCTCTACATTTGAGAATTAAAAATTTTGGCTCCAAAGTTATAATTAAGAGTTTAAATGTTTAATTTTGGCTGCAATTTTAATATTTAAACCTAAATATTTATTTCAAACCCGGTGTCCCAAACACACTGCAGACACACTAAAATCACCACACGTCGCATAAAAAAGAACAAACAAAAGCAAAAAATTGACTTAAAGCAACTAATTAAGAAACTATAACTCACAAGCAGTCCCAGATAAACAATTAAGCACAAAAAAAAAAGCAAATCCAACCAAGGACTGCTGATACAACAACTAGCCAAACACCCCCTTAAAAGGGCCGTTGTGATTTTAAAACTAAATAATGGTTATACAAGCTGAGATTTTGAAAGTTAAATGTTCTAGTAACTATATTAATCACTGAAAAGTATATTTTAACTAAAAATAAGCACTAACAATAAAGTTGTTCGGGAACCATACCAGTAAACAACAACATACCCTGTTATATTATCAAGCAGCTTATATGTTCAAAATGGAACCCTATACCTGCAAGCACATATAACAAAACCATAAGAACAAGTAAGTATCAACTTAACGTAGGTGTTCGGGATCGATTACAAAAACATAAGAACAAGTAATTACCTGCAACCACATAATACTCTAAAAGCTTTTTCAGCCAATAGGTGTATATTCAGTGTGTGAGTCTTTTGCATCGGCTTTTTCAGCCATGGTTAACTATCGGATGTTCTTTTTTCTTCAAGAATCATACAACACTAGACTTATGTTTAAATCAGGGCTACAAATTAGCCGAATAAGATTAAGCTTGACTCTAAGACTCATTTAGCTTGAATTACGCAATAAATATCGCTTTGTTTGCAGCCCTAGTCACATGTATATTAGCTCTTAAAACTTACACAGGAATCGAAATGCTCAAACAAAATACAGTTGCATTCTTATATTTTCAACCTTGCTAACATATTCAAACACCACAACATATTCCAAAATACAAAACAACATCTAAAATAAACTTAAACAAACTATCAAAGGCATTTCTTTTTAATCTAATAATATTGATAGCATTAACAACTGATCAAAAGACATAAAACATGTAAATTAAACCATTGATTCCATTAATTTTCCATTTGAAGTGTTCATACATACAAAACATGGAAATTTAACAAAAGACATAAGACATAAACATATAAAACCAAACAAAAGAAACTTCACATCCCATGGAGACAACCCTTCAACCAGTCATGGTCTCTGATACGTGGGAATCGCACCAGGCTTTACCTCTCAAGGGATCTTGAGAAGCTTACAACCCCCACCAGGCAGTGTACCTGATCGTTGTAGTATAGTATAGTGACAAGTACCGGGGAATTGATCGTTCAGCTAGGAATAGTGTCGCTAGGATTAGAAAACCTAAATACTAGTTCTAAAGGTGAGGGATGATTATTTTTGTATTTTTATATTTTTTAGAATGCAAGTAAAAATCTCGGGTTTGAAGGATTTGGGTGGAATTAGTTGCTAGTCAACTAACCCAATACTAAAGATGCAATCAAAATAAAATACTATAAATGAAAATAAACTAAATTATACTAAGGTTGTGAGCAATAAGTGGAGAAAATGTGTTTACTTAGATTTCACTACTCCCTAGACATCTTTTACACGTTAATTACTTGTTATAGTTGCATGCATGACGGATCGTATTCCTTAATATCATTCATGGGGTAGCGCACTTAACTCCCTAATTCTATGAGCTCTTATCTCCTCCTATACCATGCCCAGCACAACCATAGGGATTATAAACAGTGGCTCATGCATTAAATACAACCAATAAAGACCTAGTGCACATCGGTTCATGTTTCTTAAGACGTTCAAGCATGTTACCAATTGGAGATCTGCTAGTTTTCTTAAGCCTAACATAAAAATCATTCATCCAATATAATTATAAACAAGTAATCAACACATAATTAACATCTAGGTTTCATTAGATCCAAGCAAACACAAGATAGATCTAGCCTAGCATGATGGAATTAAGACAAGAACAAGATATAGACAACCAACACATAGACATATTGATTAAATTAAAAGAACACTTATCTCAATTACACATGAAAGGTATCAAGGGCTTAGAACCCTTGAAAAACCTGTAAAATTCGCACCAAGTTCGTACTTAGGGTTTCTCCAAAACTTCTCTTTTTTCTGTGTGAAAATTAGAAAACTATATATAGGAAATAGGGTCTGACGGCGTCAAGACCAAACTTGTGACGCCGTCACCTCGCCGCCAAAACTCTTCTCGGACTGCCTTGATCTACTTTTGACGCCGTCATGTATTATGCATGTCCAGGCCGTCATGAATTTTACTCTTGACGCCCTACTTCGTAACGCCGTCAAATCTGTACTGGATCGTCATGGAAAATTGCTCTTGACGCCGTCACCTACTGTTCCCAGCAAGGAAAATTAAGACTTTGGCGTTTTCTTCACTTTTATGCTCCAAAAACGTCCGAATTGCTTCCTTTTCCAGATTTCACTCCCAAAGTACCTAAAATCACAAAAGGAACGATTTAGGGCAATATTTGATCAAATAAGTTCAATTCCGGGCTTAAATGACACCCTAAAAGTGGTTCATTTTTCGCCTCATCATATACCCTTATACTTGAGATTTGCTTCTCCTCAAGCAAATGCGCTTTTATTCTAGTCAAAATACAAGTTAGGGGTCATTTAACACTAATATAAAAGTAATTACAACAAATAATCGTTCCACTAAATACCAAAGACAAGCACGGAGGTCATACACAAGCACCTCACAAATAGTGTTTAGATACTCACATCTCTCGGGTGTAATAAAGTATAAATTACAATATGGAAACGGAAGATATCTCTCACTACCTGTCATAGCAAAATAGATTACCATAGGCTTGGGAAAGGATCAAACCTCCACCACATGGCGTAAGCACCTAGGATAACTATCAAAGAGGTCTTTTAAAGGGTTGTAACGTTAGGTGTAGGGATATGAAATACACGGTTTTGTTGGATAAAGGAAGTTTTACTGGTGGCGAGCTAACAATCTTGGTTAATTACATGTACAAGATGGCGTTGCTAAGCCAAGACTAGACTCGACATAAGCTAATAAATCAAAAATAACAAAAACATAAAATGAACATAGAATGAAAAGGGATGGTAGTCCGTATGTTTTTCTCTTTTCTCTTTTCTTTTTCAATTTTTTTTTTTTTTTTTTTTTTTTTTTTTTTTTTTTTTTTTTTTTTTTTGCATACACTCTTACCCTACCATCCGAAATAATACATCATAGGGGTTGCACATTCCCCTTACACTTGAATTTTTACATACTTTACGATAAACTAATCTAATGACTCGAATTAAGATAATCAAAACACTTGGAGTACTTTTAAGATTAACGCACATACGGGGGTAATAAATGATGTTCTTCCCCATTACTCCATAAATAAGTACTTTACTCATGAGTCCCAATCGCCCCAAAACAATATGTACAAGGATATGACTCGACTTAGCAACCATGTAATCTATTAGATAGTTAACTTAGGGTTTAACAAATAACAATAATGCACTAAAAATGAGTGCATACACGGAAGGCTAAGGCGATTTGGTTGTACATTTAAGTGGGGTGTAACAAATTCTTCCTTTAAGTAAAATGCTTAAAGTTAGAAACGAAAAGATAGGCTCGGAGGGGTGTACTAGGGGTTTCGTGTACTAAAAATGAGTACAACGCTAAGGGTGTGGGGAAAATTAGTTAACTTAACTAGCCAAGTAATATGACTTAAATGGTCAAGTAATTATAATACGGGTTTAACACAAGGGTGATCCTAATGCCTCTTATCATGTAGTAAATCCTACCACACGAATGTAGTCTCACTAGCGGTCTCGGGATGCATCACTAACGCAAGTTCTAGAATCTAAATGCTACCGGTACACTCATAAGCACTAATAGTAAAAGCTTTTCCTATCAAATCTAAAGGCGAACCTCATATATTTGGGTGGAAATTTTTTTTGAATATACGGTTATGTGCTAATCATACAATCTCCTATCCATGAGACACTTGCTATGGTTAAAGTTTCACTCCTAAATGTTGTAAAAAAATTTAAATTTGGCGCTAAAATTACACTAACAAGTATTTCTCGTAGTTTTATTACACATCTACCATTAAACAAAAGAAACTCAAGCGAAAGTGCATATGTATGGTATCATCTTTTTACCCTCCCCTTACACTTAAGATGAACATTGTCCCCAATGTTCAAGTAAAGAATGTAAAAGTGAAAAAATAAAAAGAATGAAATTAAATACTCCCCTGATTCGCTCGGTATGGATAATAAGGTGGCCAGGTTAAATCTTCCTCCAAGAAAATGAACAATCAAAGCTTCCCTTCCAGAATATAAATCATCTTCTTGTCATACATAACCTGTTAAACCTGAGAAAACAAACAAGACAACCTCGCGTAAAATCGGCAGCATCCTATATAAGTTACTAAATCCTAGAAAACAAGATAAGATATAATGCTTGTGGAATGAAGTTTGCAGATTTCCTAGAGATTATAAAACTTAATAATTCACAAAAACCATAAGACTCTGTTAGAAAAACAAAACTGGTAAAATTTCCAGATTTTTACACTTGACGCCGTCAAGAGTTAACTCTTGACGCCGTCAGAAGTGACCTGCAGAAATTCTTATGTTAAGTTTCCGGAAAATTTCTGGAAAAACTTGGTCCTACTTCCTAGAAAATCCTGCAAAACTTCATTATGACTCAATACAAGCATTTGACTCTAACAAATACGAATACACATGTTCATTTAATATTGTGGAGAATCATGATCGGTTTGTTCCTTAAAAACATATTTGGGGTTTCCCCTTACACTTATCTCTTGCAAAAATACTTTTAGGTGGAGTTAAGACTAGGCCAAAACAACAAAGTAAAATATTTCCCCTTTTTAGTTAGAAACATGATCTACCAACAATGAAAATAAAGCATGCATACGGAAGCAAATAACAAACAAACAAACAAAATCACACAAAATAAAGAACGTCACCATGAGCATCATCAATTATTTCAAACAAACGTAAACATAAAAATAAATTGTTCAGGGCCAACAGAGGCCGCATCCTAAGCTATTACAGTACCAAATGTTTCAAATACACAACCATCAATAAATTGTTCAGAAATAATAGATATCAAGAGGAATCACTGGGGAGGAGGACCAAAACGGTAGTCATAACCAGGAGGGAGGTGTCCGGTGTACCCGTAGGGAAGGTAGTCAGTCTCACGGCCGGGGAATGGGTCAATCTGCAGGTGAGGCTCAAGCTGATCTCGGGTGGAGAGGTGCTGCATCTGGCGGATGGTGTGATCATACATCCAATCAAAGCGCTGGTCAGTGGTGGTCCGCCATGCGTCCACCTGACCCATCCAGGCACCCTGGTGTGCCTGCCAGTCTCCCCGACTCATGTATCGGTAGTAGTCAGTTGTCCCCTCCTCATAACCCTGGAACTGATGCTGCTGGGGCCCTATCTCATCATCAGCATCCTCCTCAACATCAGGCCCCCCTGCCTCATACCAGTTATAGGTCCCATTCCTCTCTAGCATCACAATGCTCATCTGCCTGAGGGATTTAGCCCTCACTACCCTACAGGCCCCACAGTCGCTCAAGTACCCCATGATTGGAGGAGTAAGAAGATCATAGAAACGAGCCAACCGGGTCACGAACATCCCCCCACACACCTTGTCTATATCCCTCTCACCTACACTGGTCCTCAAATAACTAGCCACCCAAAATGGTATGTTGCAGTAGACATCCGCTAAAAAGATGGTGTACAGGTAGAACAGATCCGAAGCAGTGACACGGTGAGTGGTGCCATGACGTCCTGACAGGCTGTATGTGATGCACCTGTGGACCAACCTCACTATGGGGTCCCTGATGGATGCTGCCCCAGTAGTCGAGGTGTAAACCCCGTCCCCTATGGTCGGCCAAAAAGTGATACACCTCATCTCACTCCTCTGAGTCTCCCCATGCAACAACCTCTGCATAAAACCTCCATCAACCGCCTCCTCCCTAGTATACAACCCAATCCTCCAACCAAACTCAGTGACTGAACATGACCGTAATTCTCCTCCTAGCCTAAAATAGATAGTGGTGCCCCCCACATCCGTCCTAGCCTCAGCCTGATCAAAATGGAAGGTTGCAAAGAACTCCCTCACCAACTCACTATACACTGTCTCCCTAATCCTAAACAACCTCTCCCACTGAGGACCCCGCAAACCCATCAGTGTGGATCCTCTCCAAAAACGCAGCTTCCAACCCTTGGGCCCTAAGAAACTCCCAATCAACCACAGCCCCAGCATCAATATGGTGGTTACAAAGTTCCGCATACTTGGTGGTGGCGCCAACGGTGTCAAACTCGCTCCAACTATGGACCAATTCTCCATAATTAACCCTTTGGGACCTAGAGGAACTGCCCCGATGTTGACGAGATCTCTTGCTCATTTTCCTGGAAAAAGGTAGAGTGAACAGAAACGATTAGAACGAGAATTTTAATGACTTTCTTGCTGTCAGACTTAGCAGAATCTGAATCCATGCAAATGCGAGGGAAAAATCAATTTTCAAACTCTTAACCCATTACCCAAACGCTCCTTTAATCAGAAAACATGGGTAGGGGGTCAAAGAATCCGTGGCATGAGTGGCTTTCCCCTAAACTAATGCATGATTCGAGTGGGATAACATAATCAACGGGTAACCCCATGTTTACAAATCACCAAATGGATGGCATTACGATTTGTCAATGATGGGTCAAGAATGGGGTTTCGGGCGAAAGGGGTTTTCCAAATTGATTGATCCTAAGGTCAATTGATCGAAAAAGATAGAAGAAAAATCACTTACCAAGTGAAGATTGGTTGCGGAAGACGTCGAATTGAAGGGTGGGGACTCGGAGTAGTAGCAGCACTTTGTGTGAGATTTGTGGGGTATGGGTTGAAAGTGATTGGTTTTGGGTTAATATTGCTGATTTATCGAGGTGACGGCGTCAAGAGTTATGTCTGACGCCGTCAGATGCCCGTGTGAGGTGAGAAATGGAGTAATTCCACGTTTAGTCCCTGCACTTTGTGTGAATAGCTAAACATTAGTAAAACCATGAGTAGCTATTCCGTTAACGAGGTCCACCAAGGTCGAACGTTTCATTACTGTCACGGAAAGAGGTGAGGTTGTAGAAGGGATTGGGTGACGTTTTGGCTAAGTTGTAACCTGTGCACGGGTCACCGGTGTGTAAAAAGAGATGTTGTTCCATAGAAGGTTTCAAATCAGTGGTGTTTTTGAGGTACAACCTCTTTACACCGGGTTTAAAACCAAAAGAACGTCTCTTGGATAGGTTTGGGAATGTGGTTCGCAAGCATCCAACGAAAATGTTATGGAATTGCGAATTCTTCTCTTTCTGGGGATGCTCACGAGAACGGGGGGTAGTTAATGGTGAAGCACTAGGGGAAAATTTCTCGCTATCCTCTTGGTCAAATGCCAACGGGGTTGAGACCTCGAAGGCTTTTTCAATTTTTTTTAGGTACGGAATTTTCTTTGATCTTTTCTTTGACCCTTGATATGAATTGGTCTGCTAAATTCATAAAAGCTTTGTGAGTGCTTTCCATGCGTGCTTCCAGGTACTGGATTTGTTTTTCCTGATTATTCATGAAGGTTACCATTATCCCTTCGAATTCCTCTTGTCGTGAACGTTCAGGAAAATCGTGGTCGATAACCGCATTCCTACGTGAATTAGGATTCCACATAGGTTCAGCAGCAGGTTTCTCAATACTCATTAATTCTTTTACCTGCTTCTCAATGCTTCCTAATAACTGTTCTTGGGTGGCGTGTGCGTAGTCAAGTTTTCCCTTGCTTGGAAACATCGGGTCCTCCCATCCTTCTTCTTCGTATTATGCCAACCCCTCAAGAACTTTCCAGCACTCGTCAATGCTAAGTCTATTTAGCCTGCCCTTGGCTGCGTAATCAATGGCTCTCCTTGTTTGATAGTCAATTTTATCGTAAAAGATTTGAATCTGGAGCCATGGTTCGATGCCATGATGAGGGACTTTTCGGAGCAGGTCTTTATATCGAGTCCATGCTTCGTAAAAGGTTTCATTTTGACGTTGTTGGAACATCAAGATGTCATTTCTAAGCTTAGTAGTTCTCCCCGGTGGGAAAAATTGAGCAAGGAAACGACTGGTGAGATCATCCCATGTGGTGATGGATCCCGCGGGTAAACGCTCAAGCCATTGACTAGCTTGATCCCGTAGAGAGAATTGGAATAGGCGTAATCGGGTTGTCTCTATAGTTTCAACATCTGGGTCTATGGAATCTACGATTTTGAGGAAGTCCTTAAGATGTTGGTTTGGATCTTCGGAACGAATTCCATGGAATGCACATCCGCTTTGCACCAACCGGATGGTGTCGGATCACAAGGGGGTCACATTGGCTCCGGTGAGCTCAATGGTGTCGGTAGCCTTGGTGGCTAGGTCGAGAATACTCTCCTAAGGTTCGGGGCCTAAGGGGTTCTAATGGTGGGTTTTGTTGTGGTGGGATGACGGGTTCAAAGATGTTCCCGTTGTCCATGATGTCGGGTGGTTACGAACAAAGACACAAAGAAATAAGATAGACTAAAGAAAACCTAAAAATAAAAATAAAATCTTACTAGAAAAGAATCGAGCAAGTAGACCTAATAAAAAGAAATTCTAACCTAGACAATAACTATTCCCCGGGCTGCGGTGCCAAAAACTTGATACGTGGGAATCGCACCAGGCTTTACCTCTCAAGGGATCTTGCGAAGCTTACAACCCCCACCAGGCAGTGTACCTGATCGTTGTAGTATAGTATAGTCACAAGTACCTGGGGATTGATCGTTCAGCTAGGAATAGTGTCGCTAGGATTAGAAAACCTAAATACTAGTTCTAAAGGTGAGGGATGATTATTTTTGTATTTTTATATTTTTTAGAAAGCAAGTAAAAATCTCGGGTTTGAAGGATTTGGGCGGAATTAGTTGCTAGTCAACTAACCCAATACTAAAGATGCAATCAAAATAAAATACTAGAAATGAAAATAAACTAAATTATACTAAGGTTGAGGGCAATAAGTGGAGAAAATGTGTTTACTTAGATTTCACTACTCCCTAGACATCTTTTGCACGTTAATTACTTGTTATAGTTGCATGGATGACGGATCGTATTCCTTAATATCATTCATGGGGGGGGGGGGGGCGCACTCAACTCCCCAATTCTATGAGCTCTTATCTCCTCCTATACCATGCCCAGCACAACCATAGGGATTATAAACAGTGGCTCATGCATTAAATACAACCAGTAAAGACCTAGTGCACATTGGTTCATATTTCTTAAGACGTTCAAGCATGTTACCAATTGGAGATCTGCCAGTTTTCTTAAGCCTGACATAAAAATCATTCATCCAATACAATTATAAACAAGTAATCAACACATAATTAACATCTAGGTTTCATTCGATCCAAGCAAACACAAGATAGATCTAGCCTAGCATGATGGAATTAAGACAAGAACAAGATATAGACAACCATCACATAGACATATTGATTGAATTAAAAGAACACTTATCTCAATTACACATGAAAGGTATCAAGGGCTTAGAACCCTTGAAAAACCTGTAAAATTTGCACCAAGTTCGTACTTAGGGTTTCTCCAAAACTTCTCTTTTTTATGTGTGAAAATTAGAAAACTATATATAGGAAATAGGGTCTGACGGCGTCAAGACCAAACTTGTGACGCCGTCACCTCGCCGCCAAAACTCTTCTCGGACTGCCTTGATCTACTTTTGACGCCGTCATGTATTATGCATTTCCAGGCCGTCATGAATTTTACTCTTGACGCCCTACTTCATGACGCTTTCAAATCTGTACTGGATCGTCATGGAAAATTGCTCTTGACGCCGTCAAGGATTCCTTCTTGACGCCGTCACCTACTGTTCCCAGCAAGGAAAATTAAGACTTTGGCGTTTTCTTCACTTTTATGCTCCAAAAACGTCCGAATTGCTTCCTTTTCCAGATTTCACTCCCAAAGTACCTAAAATCACAAAAGGAACGATTTAGGGCAATATTTGATCAAATAAGTTCAATTCCGGGCTTAAATGACCCCCTAAAAGTGGTTCATTTTTCGCCTCATCAGTCTCAATCTGTTCTTCCTTGGTCTGGACATCCTCCTCAGCATCAGCAATGAGATCATTCAGGCTTTGTAGCTTAGCATTGGCATTCTCCCTGTCATGCCTAAGATCATGCAGAGTGTCAAAGATGTCTTCCTCTCCAAGAGCTTCCAACTCAGCTATTAAAGCATTAAGTTGCCCAATCTCATTCTTCAATGTGGTGACCTCTTCACGCATCCTATTTATAAAGCCACGGATACTGGAGATTTGCTGACCCTTGAAGAAACTCATGTAACCATCAACAGAGGTCTCCCCGCTATACTCAACAAGGTCATCAATCACATGCCTAGCCACTTGGTTTGGTCCTGATGGTGCTGCCATTGATAATGAATTTGGGTAAAATAAGGATTGATTGAAATGATATTAAAAATTGATGAAGAAGAGTGGTAAGGATGGTGATGTGGGAATTAGGGTTTATATAGGGGATTTTTGTGGTGGAGATTAGCGGTGTGAAAGTGTGTGGTTAATACGCGTTGGAACCATCATGATGATTTGACGATTAAGTTGCTGGCGGCGGTTATTTCAGAAAAACGAGGGGAGAGACTCCTTGTGATGATGAGAACTCATAAATCCTGTGTATGACAAGTCATAATGTTTAAAAAAAGTCAAACTAATTCCTCCTTATTTTAAACTATCACTATAAATTAGGGTTGTTGATCGGTTCGGTTCGGTTCTCTGGTTTGTTCGTTTAGTTTGGTTTTGTCAAATCAACTATAGTTTGATTCGGGTCATTAAACACAAAAACGTTTAAAACCATAATAAATAAACGAAAATGCAAAAAAATGACCAAACCAGAAGAAAGTAAGAAAACGTATGAAACGGAGGAAAATGTCTAAAATAGATGAAAACGGCTAAAAACGGACAAAAACAGAAAAAAAAAAAAAAAAACGTGTTGAAACGGACTCAAACATGAAATAACGGGGCGAGAACGTGTAAAAAAGGAAAAACATATGAAAAGGGAGAAAACCCTATGAGAAGGGGGGAAACGTGTATAAACAGACTAAATCTTGAAATAACGGGCGAAAACGTGTTAACACTGACTAAGACATGTTAACCCGTAAGAAAACGTATAAAAACTGAGTAAAAATGACAAAGACGTAAGAAAACAGATGAAAACGTATCAAAACATATGAAAAGGGATAAAACCCTATGAGAAGGGGGAAAACGTGTATAAACGGACTAAATCATGAAATAGCGGGCGAAAACGTTTAAACACTGAGGAAAACATGTAAACCCGTAAGAAAACGTATAAAAACTGAGTAAAAAGGACAACGATGTAAGAAAACGGATGAAAACGTATCAAAACATATGAAAAGGGAGAAAACCCTATGAGAAGGGGGAAAACGTGTATAAACAGACTAAATCATGAAATAACGGGCGAAAACGTGTAAACACTGAGGAAAACATGTAAACCCGTAAGAAAACGTATAAAAACTGAGTAAAAAGGACAAAGACATAAGAAAACGGATGAAAACGTATCAAAACATATGAAAAGGGAGAAAACCCTATGAGACGGGGGAAAACGTGTATAAACGGACTAAATCATCAAATAACAGGCGAAAACGTGTAAACACTGAGGAAAACATGTAAACCCGTAATAAAACGTATAAAAACTGAGTAAAAAGGACAAAGACGTAAGAAAACGGATAAAAACGTATCAAAACATATGAAAAAGGACAAAACCCTATGAGAAGGGGAAAAACGTGTATAAACATAGTAAATCATGAAATAACGGGCGAAAATGTGTAAACACTGAGGAAAACAAGTAAAACCGGAAGAAAACATATAAAACCTGAGTAAAAAGGACAAAGACGTATGAAAATGGACGAAAATGCACAAGGGTCAGGTTACCGTGCCAAACTTATCTTTACGCATACCAAGCCGTTGCAACCCATGCATGACCGGTTATAATGGCTATTTCACTTCGTGGGTCATGGATATTAGGTTATAACTGGTCACATACATTAATAGTATATATAATTCACATGGTGGGTAATGGATATTATGTTATAACTGGGTTACCGTGCCCAACTTATCTATACACCTACCAATTGCCATGTTACGACATGATTCAATCAATGGTATATATCATATTATATTATGAAAAACCAGACCAAATTTGAAATTTAAAGCCTAATTTATGTTTCTTAAGTCATAGATGACTAAAAATAATTTTAGAAAAAATAATTTTATTTTTTTTACTTTTATTTTATTTGTTATGAATTAAAAACAAATTTAAAGTAATTAAATTATTAAAAATATTAAACTGACGAATAAAACACAAGAAAAATTTGCAATAATTACTTAAAGTATTGAAGTTTGAAGGAACAAAAAAATTGAGAAAACAACTTATATAAATAAGCTGTAATAAGCTTAAAAGGATAAATAAGCTAAATGGGTAAAAGGTTTGGTTAAATAAATACTATGTAGGAGTATAACCAAAAAAGTCCCAAGGGCAAGTGGTAAGGGTGTGGTGTGTTGAGGCATTCAAAAGGTTGAGGCTGGTGAGGTCTCGGGTTCGAGCCTATGGTTCCCCTTGATTTCCCAGCTTCCCTTTTTATTGTTTTAACAAAACTTTTTGATAAGATATGTATAATCAACTTTCCCTCCAATATGCTTGTCAAATATTTTGGTAAATTCCCTCCAGTATGACATGAGAAATACTCAGTTTCAGATTGAGCATTTGTTTAACAACATTGCATAAAACATAAGAAATTACAACAAATTCAAATTCATAAAACATGTACAATCATTGCATAATACTAGTATTGTTAGATTACATTGCATAATTTGCATAAGTGACAAAAGTAACATAGATGTCATAACTACCATTAGTAATACTTACATGTTTCTACTTAATTACATGTTCCTGGTAAAGTACCCCCATCAATGTGTGATTCACAACACACATCCAAAAGAAGTTATATACTAAAGATGGGATATGCAAAAAAATTATCAAATGTACTTCCTGAACATGAACAATAAAATCCAGAATTGAGTTAGCAAAGATGAAAAACGGGATAGACATTGTCTTGAAAATCATTTCCATTCACATCAACCTTTAAATGTATAAACTTGAATCTGATCATTTTTTCAAACTCGAAAGAGCATTCCTTGGCAAACATCCTCCACCTTCCAAACACACTAACAGTTCCAGGCATCTCCGGCTCCTCATTCTCGCACTCCATTGTCATGAAAAACTGAACATCACGATGTTTCATGAGCACCTTACGGTATGGGTGGAGGATGGTAGAGCAGGAATTCTTCCGGGGTTTCCTGCAGTAGTTTCTAGTAAGTAAATATTTTGTTTAAACGACTTGAACAAATGTAAACAATATTTATGAATGGATATATACGTACAAGTTTCCCTGGCAGTAGAATTGCTGAAAATCTTTTGTAGAATGAATGCCCTTCACCAAAGTGGTCTCGATGTGAAGGCCATTGGCAAATATGTTTCATTCGATTGTCATCTACAAAGAATTGTTTTTAATTTTTATTAATAAATAAATGACTGACTATAATAATTTGGAGTATGAAAGTATATCATAACTTTTTACCTCTTTTGGTCTCTAACAAACCAGGCTGAACCATTAGAAAATTGGTAGCACCAAGGAAATGCGCGTCTGTACTTAGACTACCGTCACTTTTGAAGCCGGTAAGCAATAACTCTGCGCGTTTCCTTGTGAAGATGATTGTCATTCCAGCTTCTAAACCCAACACTTCTTCAATGTGGTTCCATCCATCCATGTCCAACTCATACACAACGGCTCCTCCTGCTTGAACAATATTGACATCCACGGCAAAGTTGATCCCATTTCCGTGGATTCTGATTTGGCGTGCATTACCTACTCCATTAAGGAATGCAGCAGGTAGTGTCTACAAAATTTTTTTAATACTAACCTTATTAGTACATAAAAATTAAACATTTATTGAGTTATGAAATCACACATTTGACGTAAGATTAATTAATTATCAATATCTAATACCTAGATCTCATCATAGAAGTCAAAAACACGAGACTTGAACCTTGATAACCGACCGGCATTCATGTTGTACCCACCATATTCTGTTCCGTCTTGATTGTATCCTGTGACATAGAAGCAGTCGTCGCCTTCCTTAACAAAATGCAATGTTCTAACATCCCGATTAAGGTTTGCCAAAGCAAATGCCCTCCATCTTTCACCGGTTAACTGTATGGGGCCGTCAGTTTGAGTCTGCAATGCAACTCTGAAACGAACCCTCTGTGCACTTGTGATGTAGATTGTCCTCCTTCCATGGAAACATGATGTCGCGTACACGGCTGGTAGTTCCTGAATATATTTCAATAACGTATTTGACATTTACTAAATGAACATTTATGGTATATAAATTCATTAAGGAATATGTGTGCGATTACCTGCGACTCTGGATACGTGTTTGGGTTTAACCTGACAACAAATTCAGCCATGTTTCTACACAAAAACAGAGCATATGTTAAGGCAACCTATACATTTCCATCCTGACTTGCTAATCAACAGAGCATATGTTAAGGCAACCTATACATTTCCATCATGACTTGCTAATCAACATTTGCTAATGAAACTCAAATGGATTAACACGCAAATAGTTTAACATTAAAGTAATTCTATATATACAAACCAAACCCGACCGAAGCCCACTCATTCCTACATGCAATTACAACCGAACCCGACCGAAACCAACTCATTCCTAAAGGTAATACATTGTTTATACGTGGCAAATATAACTCAAATGATTATCAATTTTATACCAAATTTATACCATTTCTACTGAATTATTTGTGAGTCAAATAACCAATTTTATACCACAACTTCAACCCATTCAATATGTACAATTAGCCCCTAAAGAATCAACAATCTCTCATAAGTTATCTCATAACTAATCAACACAGTTACTATACTTGTCAAATATAACTAACATACTCTTAGATTCTAATTTTCTAGGCTTTAAACTGTTTTTTTATAGGCAACTAACCCTACATGCAGGTTCTTATCATTCAAATATTGATTAAAACTATTTCACAAAAATGAGTTTAAACTTCATTAACATGAATAAAGTAGTCAATCAGACCAATAAGTATAATGTAAACTCATGGACACATTATTAACAACTATGTATATATAAATTACTTCAAGCAAGATGCAAAAGAAGGGAAATTAAAAAATTGACTTTGATCTTGATCAGAAATCGAAAAAACCTAACCTGTGGTAGTTTGCCGACGTACTTGTGTTTTTGTGAATAGTAATGGTGTGGTAACCAAATGGCCGGATTTTATTTTTAAGTGACATATATTGGGAGATACAATGGCATCATGGCTTCATATACTATACACGCAAAAATTTTTTGGTCTAACTGGTAGATGTATTTTGTTAAAAGATAATAATAAGAATAAATATTAAAAAAGAATATATAAAAAAAATATTAATAAATATTATTTTTTATTCAAAATCGGACGTTCACAAACTACAATGATTAAATATAAAACATGTTAATTAAACATTACTACTTGATAATTAAACTACGATACGTAAACATAAAACATCTAAAATAAACTACGAATCAAGAAAACGAATCATCCGACACATAGCCCTCGTAACTTGAAGCACTCGAATCGTCGTCACTCGATGGCACACGGGGCAATCCATTTTGTATTCGCCATGCACAACGACGGTTTCTCCGAGCCTGTTTAGCTCTTAAGTATTCCTCACGAGCTCTTCTCTCACGTTCTTCCTCTGCTTCAACACGTAACACTTCTTGCATATCTTGGTCATACAGTTCTTCATCAGTCAACGCAGGTGCATTGGTTTGGTTTTATGCTGGAAAGTTTGCCGGTGGATTGTAGTGGGGTGGATTGTTTGCCGGTGGATTGTAGTGGGGTGGATTGTTTGCCGGTGGATTGATTGCCGGTGGAAAAAGAAATTCCGGTGGAGTGTTCTGTGGTGAATTGTCATATTGGAATACGGGAAACAGATCTTGTGGTGGATTGTTTTGTGGTAGATTGTCGTATGGGAATACAGGGAAAAGATCTTCGTGTCGGGTGTTGTAAACTGACTCATTATCTGGTGAATCATTATGAGACATTGTTTTGAACTTAATAATTTGTGAATTACGTTTTTGTATGTGAATTGTGGCTGCATTGTGATAACCTAGTGATGGCTATTTATAAGGGCATTGTTTGGATTTGAAATCTGAATTTACCTATTTCTTGTTAGAAATTTGAAATTTAAACGTTTGAAATTTAAACGTTTATAGACATGTTTTAAATGAGGTTTTCAAATTTGAATTTACCCAGCTCATATCTTGTTATAAATTTTGAATTAAAAATCAGACGTTCACAAAATGCAAAATTATTTTTCTTAAGTCATAAATGACTAAAAATAATTTCATTTTTTTGACTTTTATTTTATTTTTTATGAATTAAACACTAATTTAAAGTGATTAAATAATTAAGAATATTAGACTTATGAAGAATACACAAGAAAAAATTTGCAATAAATACTTAAAGTATTGAACTTTGAAGGATAAATAAAAGTGAGAAAAACAGCTTATTTAAATAAGCTGTAATAAGCTTATTTAAGTAATAAGAAACAAGCTAAAAGGCTAATAAGGTGGTTAAAAGAATTAAAGAAGAAGGGTATAACGAAAAAGTCCCAAGGGCAGAGATGGTGTTGTGGTTTGTGGTTGAGTTTGAGGTGTAGTTGAGGTCGGGGGTTCGAGTCCTAGTTCACCCCTTTTTGCAATTCTTTTTTTCCTTTTTTTTTTAAACTTGTTTTTAACCTTTGCTACTAGTCGTTAATCGTGGCTAAAGATATTTTCCCTCCAATATTTTCGTGAAATTTTGTAAAATTTCTTAAAAAAAATGAATGTATTCCCCCCAAAGTTTGCATCAATTCCATTCCAAACTAATTAAAAAAAATAAGAACTCCTCCTATCACATCCACAAATCCCTCTCATATCACCACAAATCCGGTAACCACCACAACTCTCCTGTCATAGACCCACGACTCCCGTCACCACTGGTAAGTATTGTTATGTTCCTTTTGTATACATCGTTATAACAAAATATATAAGTAACCATGTTAAGCGTGTTAGGTAATTCATTATTCCTCCTGGACCCAAACACCCCTTTAACAACTGTTTCATTAGACTTCATGGACATATTAGCATAATTCAACACCATATTCCATCTTTTAGAAGTCCTAATCATTATTTGGAATGTCTATTTAAATTTTAAGCTCATCAACTGCTTATTCATGGAACAAGAATTTAGATAGTGAATTGGTAATTCCTCATTGACCCAAACACACCTTTAGGAACTGTTTCATTAGACTTCATCAATTGCAGTTTGATGTTGTCTTCTATAATCAATAACTTGGACTTTCTTTTTAACTTGGCTACAGGGACTACATTTATAAACATGGACAAGTCTTGGATGGGAAGTAATAGGACCGGCAAAGCTTATGTTGATGGAGTAGCAGCCTTTCTTGATTATGCAGTAGACAACTTACTAATGATGGGGAACATCGACCCACGAGTTAATAAACGACATCTTTTACTGCCATGTCCGTGTACAAATTGTTTAAACCACATAGAGCTTAAAGTGGATGAAGTGCAGTTCCATTTATTCAGTAATGGGATTGATCTAACCTACATAAACTGGACTAAACATGGAGAGAAGGCTGACCCATCAATGAGTGACCCAAAACCTGTTAACGATACAATAGAGTTTTTTGACGACACGGATTTTGTTTCAGATATTCCAACAGATGGCCCAGCAACAGTAGAAATGGTTAATGCTACAAAAGATAATTTTGAATCTGAGGATGACCTTGTCAAATTTCAAGAACTATTATTAGATGCAGAGAAGCCTCTTTACGAAGGATGTCCCGACTTTACAAAGATGTCCGCAATAGTTAAACTACTAAACTTGAAGGGTAAGTACGGATGTTCTGATAAGTTCTTTACTGAATTACTAGGATTGTTAAAAAAGATGCTACCTTCTGGTAATGAAATGGTGGAAAAAACTTATCAAGCAAAAAAATTATAAAGTTGATGGGTTCAGGATACAAAAAGAAACATGTATGTATCAACAACTGCATGATTTACTGGAAGGACAGTGACAAGGATTTGACTGCGTGTCGAACTTATGGGACATCAAGATGGATGGTAGATAATAAGACACATAAAGTGTATGAAAACATTCCAGGAAAGGTAATGTGGTACTTTCCCATTATACCTAGACTAAAACGACTATTTAAGATAGAAAGTATTTCAGAAAAGTTAAGATGGCACGCGACACGAAGGATAACCGATGGTGTGTTACGTCACCCCGCAGATTCATAGGCATGGCATACCATAGATGAAAAATTCCCCAAAATTGCTGAAGATCCAAGAAATTTACGGCTAGGAATATCGGCTGATGGTGTTGACGTCCACACGGGAAATAGGCATCACAGTGTATGGCCAGTTTTAACTGTCATATACAACCTTCCTCCATAGCTGTGTATGAAAAGAAAGTTTATCAATCTTTCAGTATTAATATCGGGATACCCGGGAAATGATATCGATGTTTTTTTAGAACCATTGGTTGATGATCTGCAAATCTTATTCGATAAAGGGGTTGATACATATGATGTATCCACAAAAGATACCTTTAAGCTACGTACCATTGTGTTATGGACAATAAATGATTACCCTGCACTTGGTACACTATGTGGCTGCCCGTACAGTGGATTCAAAGGTTGTGTGGTATGTGGGAAAGATACAAACTGTGTTCGACTTCCTGCTTCATCCAAGCAAAGCTATGTTGGTCACAGACGATATCTACCATATGACCATCTTTTCAGAAGGCAAAGGAAGGCATTTAATGGACAACCAGAATTTCTCCCGGCTCCAAATCCAATGACCGGGGAACAAATATACAACGAGGTACAACATATTGAAAATAAGTGGGGAAAAGGAAAAGGACCAAACAATAATGCAACAGGAAACCAAGAAGATATGAGAGGCGGAGGTGGAAAGATTAAAAAGAAGAATAGAAACACAACAGAAGAAGAGGGGAGTTCAAGCAAAGTAAATGGACAAAACGATGTGTATTGGAAGAAATTCAACATTTGGTACTGAAAACTTCGGTATTGGAGGCATCATTCTGTTCCACATTGTATTGATTTTATGCATGTAGAAATGAATGTTGCTGAGAGCCTCGTGGGAACTTTGCTACATGTTCCAGGAAAGACGAAAGATGGACTTAATGCTCGATTGGATCTGGCTGCGTTCGGGGTAAAACAAGAGTTGTTTGCTATGCAAGGACAAGACAGTACAACACAACCTCTAGCAGGTTACACATTAACTAATGCTGAAAAAGACATTTTTTGTGAAACATTGCAGAACATCAGGGTACCACAAGGCTATTGTTCAAATTTCTCTAGTTTGGTCAGCCTAAAGGATAGGAAGCTCATTGGCCTAAAATCGCATGACTATTACATGCTAATGCAAGATTTCCTGCCTATTGCAATACGTTCAATCATGCACCCATCCACACGATATGCCATTATCAGGTTTTGCTTTTTCTTTAAATCGATATGTAAGAAAGAAATAATATCGCAAGAACTAGATAATATGCAAACAGAACTGGTAGTGACACTTTGCCTACTCGAGAAGTTCTTTCCCCTATCGTTTTTTGATATTATGATACACTTGACTGTGCACCTAACTAGGGAGGTAAAATTATGTGGTCCAATATGCTTTCGGTGGATGTATCCAATCGAAAGATGTATAAAGGTTATTAAAGGACATGTGAGAAACAGGAATAGACCAGAGGGATGCATTGCTGAGGAGACTATTGCGGAAGAAACAATAGAGTTTTTTAGCGAATATCATAAATCCATGAAAACTATTGGTATCCTACATGATAAACATGAAACTGATGAAAATGAGGAAGGAAACCCATTGTCGGCTGGAAAATCAAGTGAATTTTCTGCGGAACTGATGAGGCGAAAAATGATCCGTTTTTAGGGGGTCATTTAAGCCCGAATCCGAATTTATTTGATCAAATATTGCCCTAAATCGTTCCTTTTGTGATTTTAGGTACTTGGAGAGTGAATTCTGGAAAAGAAGCCATTTTGGACGTTTTTGGAGCATAAAAGTGAAGAAAACGGCAAAGTCTCAATTTTCCATGCTGGGAACAGTACATGAAGGCGTCAAGAGTTCTTCCTGACGGCGTCAAAATCCCAAGAATAAAAATCCGTAGTTGATGACGGCGTCACACAGGGCGTCAGAAGTAGATCAAGGCCGTCCGAGGAAGTATTTGGTGGCGAGATGACGGCGTCACACCTTTGTTCTTGACGCCGTTATCCCTATTTTCCTATATATAGTTTTCTAGTTTTTCACATTAAAGAGAGAAGTTTTGGGAGAAACCCTAAAGACGATTTTGGTGTAACTTTACAGGTTTTTCAAGGGTTCCAACCCCTTGATACCTTGCATGATTAATTAAGATAAGTGTTCTTCTAATTCAATCAATATGTCTATGTGTTGGTTGTCTATATCTTGTTCTTGTCTTAATTCTATCATGCTAGGCTAGATCTCTTTTGTGTTTGCTTAGATCTAATGAAACCTAGATATTGATTATGTGTTGATTACTTGTTTATTCTTGTTTTGGATGAATGATTTATATGTTAGGCTTAAGAAAACTGGCAGATCTCCAAATGGTAACATGCTTGAACGTCTTAAGAAACATGAACCGAGGCGTACTAGGTCTTTATTGGTTGTATTTAATGCATGAGCCACTGTTTACAATCCCTATAGTTGTGCTGGGCATGGTGTAGGAGGAGATAAGAGCTCATAGAATTGGGGAGTTATGTATGCCACCCCATGAATGGTATTAAGGAATACAATCCGTCATCCATGCGATTATAACAAGTAATTAACGTGTAAAAGATATCTAGGGAGTAGTGAAGTCTAAGTAAACACATTTTCTCCAATTACTGCTCACAACCTTAGTATAAATTAGTTTAATTTCATTTTTAGTATTTTATTTTGATTGCATCTTAGTTTTGGGTTAGTTGAATAGCAACTAATTCCGCCCACTCTTCCAAAACCCGAGATTTTACTTGCTTTCTGAAAAATATAAAAATACAAAAATAATCATCCCTCACCTTTAGAACTAGTATTTAGGTTTTCTAATCCTAGCGACACTATTCCTAAGCTGAACGATCAATCCCCCGGTACTTGTCACTATACTATACTACAACGATCAGGTACACTGCCTGGTGGGGGTTGTAAGCTTCTTGAGATCCCTCGAGAGGTAAAGCCTGTTGCGATTCCCACGCATCAAGTTTTTGGCGCCACAGCCCGGGGAATAGTTATTGTCTAGGTTAGAATTTCTTTTTATTAGGTCTACTTGCTAGATTCCTTTCTAGTAAGACTTTATTTTTATTTTTAGGTTTTCTTTAGTCTATCTCACTTCTTTGTGCCTCTGTTAGTAAATTAAACTCATTGACTATTCTGTTGACCATTATGGAAAACGCGAATCCACCCCTGTCCCTTAGTGAAGTGGCTGTGTTACGTGAACAAATTGAGAGTGAGATTAGGGAGCTTAGAGAGCTTAATAGGTTGATTAAGATTGAACTCGAACATACATTTAGTGACCTAGCAACCGCCTTGTATTCAAATAAGGACCTAGGGCCTAATGACTTTGTGAATGTTGTTGAGGGACTAGAAGAGGAGGAAATAGATCCGAAGCTTAACGACTACTTTAATCTATACCCCACTAAGGAGGAGATTGCATATTATAATAATCTTATTGATAACCCGCGATCTCCTTTCACCATAATTGAACCTAAGATCAAGAGAGGCGATCTTAAAAATGCTAAGATACCATGTATGATTGGATATAGGCACATTAGCAATGCTTACATTGACTTTAAATCTCCAATCAACATTATGTCCTCAACGGTTTATAATGATATAGTGAAAACAAGACTTGAACCTAGAAGGGATCCCAAGTACCCCGGTGGAGTTTGTAACTTTGTCGGGAGAGTTAAAGGTTTACGTGTCTTTGTTGGTAATTTCACTTTTGTCACCGACTTTATGATTGTGGAGGATCTTGCTAATGTTATTGATTGTCGATTATCCAATGTTGTGTTTGGCAAACCATTTGTTGAGGAGTCTAAGTTAGAATATGATGAGGTAGAAGGCACGATCCGATTTGCAAGTAACACCGATAGTATCACTTATAGGATGAAAGAATTTCGCTTTATATCTCGTTTTGATAAGGACAACGTTGGTGCTTTTGAGGATATTGATGAGAAGGATAAGAAAAAGAGCATGGACTATGTATGGGAAAAAAGAAGTCTTTACTACAAAGATTGCTTGGCCCTTGGACCAAGGTATAAAGTCGACGAAGAATTTGCCCAAAAGATTATGGGGCGGTTGAGAAAAAGGTGATTGATTTTTACAAGGAATATCTACAATCTGAGAATGGAACCAATGATGAAGTCACGTAGTAACCCATGACCTTGAGTCTAGCTACAAGACTCGTAAATAAAGAAAAGCGCTTCTTGGGAGGCAACCCATGTTTTGTGTGATTTTATTTGTTTGATTGTTATTTGCTTCCGTATGCATGTTTTATTTTTATTGTTGGTTGATCATGTCTCTAAATTAAAATGTGGAAATACTTTACTATGTTGTTTGGCCTAGTCTTAACTCCAACCTAAAAGTATTTTTGCAAAAGATAAGTGTAAGGGGAAACCCCAAATATGTTTTTAAGAAACAAACCGATCATGATTCTCCACAATATTAAATGAGCATGTATATTCGTATTTGTTAGAGTCAAATGCTTGTATTGAGTCATAATGAAGTTTTGCAGGATTTTCCAGGAAGTAAGACCAAGTTTTTCCAGAAATTTTCCGGAAACTTAACATAAGAATTTCTGCAGGTCCATTCTGACGGCGTCAGAGGATTACTCTTGACGGCGTCAGGAGTTAAAATCTGGAAATTTTACCGGTTTTGTTTTTCTAACGGAGTCTTATGGTTTTTGTGAATTATTAAGTTTTATAATCTCCAGGAAATCTGCAAACTTCATTCCACAAGCATTATATCTTACTTTGTTTTCTAGGATTTAGAAACTTATATAGGATGCCGCCGATTTTACGCGAGGTTGT
>JARVZY010000932.1:0-25961 GCA_030686995.1 Artemisia argyi
CAGAAGATGAATATGTGGTAAGTATAATATTTTTTTTTTTTATAATTTGCCTTACCCATCACCACCCACTCCGACGACCACCGCCGCTTAGCCACCTCAACCCACCACACACCTTCTCCTTCCTCTCTCTTTCTCCTTCCTCATCAAAAAAAAAATAAAAAAAAAAAAAAAAAAAAAAAAAAATAAAAGAACCCGAACACCTCCACCATTATTCGCCGCTGTTATTTCTACTTGTAACCACCACCACCATCACAACAGCCGTCGTTATTTCTACATGAAACCACCACCACTACCACAACAGCCGTCGTTATTTACTTCCCATCATGTAAATAACACGAAATAACCGTATTCCAACACCCCACATCTCTCTCAGGCATTTCATCACACACCTTAATTGCAACCCAAAATATCCCACATTTCGCATACATACCGAATCATTCCTCTCGACACCAACATAATACCAAACCATTATTTATTACATTTTTATTAGTTTTTATTCGTTATTAAACTCCAATACCCTCGAAAGTACACAGATTATCTACCTTGGATCTTCGGTATCAACAAAAGAGAGAGAGAGAGAGAGACAGAGAGAGATGTTCTCAGTGGTGGGTGTGTGGCTGTGGTTGAGTTACGAGTGGTGATAGAGATGTTTCTCGCCCCGTGAAGGGTATCAGAGTAATGGAAATAATGTAGAGATGTTTCTTATTCACTACCCAAACATCTGATGTGCTGCTTTACTAACAAAAATTATTGAATTGTTATTAAGGTAAAAATTATTGAATTGCTATTATGGTAATTTTTTTTTTTTTAATAATTTGCCCTATTGGTAAATCCTTAGTTTAGTGGTGGTGGTTTCATATATAAATAATGGCGGCTGTTGTGATGGTGGTGGTGGTTTCCAGTAGAAATAACAGCGGCGAATAATGGTGGAGTTTTTTTTGTTTTTTTTTTTTTTTTTTTTTTTTTTTTTTTTTTTTTTTTTAGGGTTTGTGTGATGAGGAAGGAGGAAGAGAGAGGAAGGAGAAGGTGGGTGGTGGGTTGAGGTGGCCGGAGCGGCGGTGGTCGTCGGAGTGGGTGGTGATGGGTAGGGCAAATTAAAAAAAAAAATATATATATATATATATTATACTTGCCATATATTCATCTTCTGGGTGGTGGTGGAACTTGGTACCGGTTGAGCAAGTCACATATTACCCATAAGATGAAAAAAAGACAAGTAAAAGGTGTTAAATCTGAAATTTTTTAGTTTGATACCCAGAAGATAAACCCGTGACAAGTATATTACCTTTTAAAAATAATTTTCCCTATTTCTTAAAGTTTTTGTTTTTAAATTGTATTTGATGTTTTGGTATTATGCTAAAGAAATGGTCTAAAAACTTCAAAATTTGCGTTTTAGGTTGATTTTTGGTAAAAAGTTACATACTCAGAAAGTTATCCTAGTAGTCATTGAAAGTTATTTCAGTATGTTAGTAGCCCAGGATAATAGGAAGTACAATTCGTTATCTCGGTCACTTATTACGGTCATTGTGGGTTTAAAACCTATCTCGGTCGTTTAGTCAAACTAGCTAGTTCGGTCATCAAGTCAAAGTAGTTATCTCGATCGTCGATATAATTTAGTTATTTCGGTCATCCCAAAGTTAACTTATCCCGGTATTTTTGAAACTCCACTACAATCCTACGTGGCACCGAATTAACCACAACCGAATTATCTTACTTCGGTATTTGAAATAAATTCTTTATAAAAATTTGTGTAGAAATTGACATAAGGGTTATTATTTAGTTAGTGTATAGCGAGAATGTTTATACGAAAGAAAAAACCCAAATGTAGGTAGTGTATTTATGGGGAAATTGCTATCGCAAATGATATCGATATATATACCCGGTTCTCAAAAGACGCGATGTTTGAAGTTAATAACATTAATTATACCATTGCATGATGTCACAATACCTATCGCAATGCATCGATTGGTATCTTACTGTTATCGATTATGTTCCATGCATATCGTTTTCACATCGTGTGACATCGTTGAAATTATAGCTATAGATTTTTTAAAAAGATCTTGTCAGTTTCATGTTCTCAATACATGACACGAAAAAAGAAATGATAATCTTTGTATTTTTTATTTTAAAGCATAGATACTTAAAAAGTGCATTTATAAATCACTTGAGTGACATATTAGACCACCTTTCATAAAATTTCACTTTAAAACTTCGTTGTCAATACACGTAAAGCTGATGACCAGTCGTGTTGTAATTGGTCACCGACGAGAAGAAAAAGACTTCTTCATAAAACCACCAAAAATATGGGAGCCTACCGACCAACAATTGGCAAAAACACGACAAGGCCTTCAATAATAACATCATTTGTCAACTACGGAGTGTATTTTCAGACATTTAATATAGCATTAACTTGTAAATTTAAAATTAGATAAATAAGCAAATGTAAAGGCAAAATACGAATATTATTTATTATGTATGAGATTCTTAGAAAAATGTAAGTTACCTAATTACTAGTCAACGTTGTTATAATCGTTATTTATCGGGTGATCAAGTCATGATAATATTGTCTTTCACATATTGTTTTTAAGCGGTAGTGGTTAAGATTTTATTGACAGTGACGCGCTTGCAAGCTCCTCACTTAGTCACCGGTCCAGCACATGTATTGTGTTTCATGGGCTTTATCTTAGCCACTCCATTTCATTTGTGGCAAAGCTAAATCCAACTAGTCACTTCCTCACTACGAGTCATACGCATGCTAACCACATAAAATTGAAATCCATTTATCCATGAACATGGCTAGAAAAAGCCCCTAAATTCGCCATCAACGAATATATATATTTTTCATATTGTTCAACTTTTCCGTATCCACAATTATATTATCTTAACACTTTAATATTTCTTGTGTCGGTAAATTCTATAACAATGTTGGAAGGGAAAGCTGTGATTGGGGAGACCGATATGCTTCAAACCATGCAAGATGATGCACTTCAACTCGCGGCTAAAGCACTTGATTTCTTTGATGTAACCGAAGCCACTGAAATAGCACGCGTCATTAAACAAGTAACGAATGTTTTATAGTCGTTTACTATTTGACATTTGATCTAGTTTGAAGAATATAATTTAATTAAAGATTTTTTTGACTATTTGATTGTAGGAATTCGACAGGGTTCATGGAGGTGGATGGCAATGTATTGTAGGGACTGATTTTGGTTCATTTGTGACTCACTGTTTCGGGTCTTTCATCCATTTCACAATTGGGAGTCTTGCAATATTGTTGTTTAGAGGATCAGGAGGTCAAGAGGTCGGTGAATTTTCAAGCTTGGAGGGTGTAAAAGCATAATCTCATTCACACATTTGTACAGTGTACCTTTCTTGTAACAAGTTCAATTTCATAATTAAAAACAATGAAGGATTTGCTCGAAAAAATTTACAAGTTCCAAGTTAGAATTATCTCATATATCTGGTATCTATTTCAAGGATCAAGGATAAGACTTTTAAACGATGATCATGAAATAGCGAACCTATGTGTATTACATTCAGAAAGCAAACAAACATGCAATTCACGGGATCACAAGTACTCATATGGACTTCACGAACCACTTATCAACTTATATATCCACACATGGCCACAGGGCCGTCCGGTGGATTTTGGGAGTTCTGTGCCAATGAGACAAAGTAGGCCTCTCAGACAACACGATTCGAGTTATATGTTATATAGATATAAAAAATTCAAGTATTCGTAAGCATTTAAAAATGTATATAACATGGTTGAAAGTGTAAATTTGTAAACGCATTCGTAATGTTAACAAAGAATGAAATTGAAAAGCTAATATAAAGTGTAAAATCTATAAACCTTGGGGTAAAAAAGTGAATACTGCTTATTACTGCACATAGTAGTCATCTTCCTCAAATCAACCGGAAAAGTTGCAACTCTGTTTCTTTTCTTATTTTTATATAAAACGATTGAAACTAACATATGTTCCAATTCTAACAAAAAAAATCTTACGATCGAAACTATATTTTCATCATTATTACGTTAAATTTTAAACAATAAATAAAATCAGCCATGCGTTTATAATATCGGGGCCTGAAAATTTGAAGGCCCTATGCGGTTGATACACACCCTAAAATCCGGCCATGCATGGCCATACCATATTTGTCTTGTAACTCGATTAAACAATTAATAAAAATGTTTTAGAAACTGATCAAGTATATGAATTCAGTTAAGGTTTAGTCTGAAATTTTGTAGGCTTATTCAAATAGGTTATTGTTGAATTAATTGGGTAAAAAATGTTTGGTACTCTGATTTCTTGAAAAGCGTTTCATATAATTTGGATAATAGAGAAGAGTTCCTTAATTGAGTGCATCTCGTTTTGCATCATCTTCATCTTCGAATTTAATCATCATCATCAGTACCATACATAAACAGATATCCCATCAATCTTAATTCTTTCGCAATATGCTTCCGATTAGAATTCAAATAATTTGCAAAACTGCCATAAATAACCGTAACCGTAAATCTACCCATCCTACTGCTCACAACTTGTCCTACCCTTTTTACTTGAACTCTTCTCTCTCACGATAATGCATGCTAATAACAACTTTCAAGGTTGCTTCTTGTGGACTCATAATTCTATCGAACTACCAAAAAAATTAATCAGTATGTGGCTTGAAACACAAATTTGGTAAACCGCAATGACGACATACTTATGAAAAATAAACACAATAGTTTTAAGGTTCATGCTCCATGCGAGTTTTTTCTCTTCCATAACCTCATTTAAAAAATACGCTAAACCGAATTCAAGGAAAACATGATTACATGATGCGAAATTGAGATAGCAGTGTAACACTAATTAAAAATTTAACTGATCACAACCTAGCTCCAACCAGTCCCTCATTCATAGTCATAAAATTAATCTGAATAAGAAGACTGCATATTTGTTTCAACGCAAAATTATCAATCAGTGATATTCTATGCCAAATTAAAATTTCGAACACAATATTTACCGATTAGCTTCTTTTTTTTTTTTTTTTTTTTTAAGGCAACAATATTATAGAACCACCAAAGACAATACAAAGAGAAGACATCCGACCCCAATTAATCAAGCAAATTAAAAGGAGGATAGGACCCTAGAGTTCAAGATAAACATACCGATTAGAATGAGAAACGTAGAATTAGTCCTAAGATACTATTTGTTTCATTGTTTATGAGCAAGAGTTTAGAATCAGAAAGCTATACTTGTTGATTGAGGGCAAGAGTTTTATGCTTTTTAATTGACTTGTTGAGAAAGCTAATTAAAAGAAGGGTTTCGCTAACAACAATTTTAAAAGAAAACTTTAAATGCATTCAAAAATATACTTGTTTCACCGGTTACTATTGAAAGTTTGGAATCAATACTATAAACGAAAATGACACCCATTGATTATTTCAAAACTTCCTATGCAGGAAAAGGTATAGAAATCGATTATGGGCAAAGTGGTAAAAAAAAAAAAAAAAAAAAAAAAGAAAAAAAAACTTACCAAAATCACAGAACTCGGGATTAATAAGTAAAACTTTAACTAATTTGGAATGTAATGATTTCTTAGTTAATCATATCCTCATTAACAGAATTAAGGTGTAGCAATTTCCAGATGAATTCAAAAATCATTCGTGAACAAGTGTAACAATATTCTGCTAGGATAAATTAGGAAAAATTAATTACAGGTTAAGGTTAAAAGTGTGGTATATATTAGATTAGCTTGAAAGGTTCACCTTAAGAAGTCTTTCAGCATTTAACGAGAAGAAGGATTTTCGAGTCAGTAAAAAGGACATTAGATATAACCACATACAAAAGTTATCAGTAAATCATGGTAGAGATCGACTAAAATAAAAAATAAAAAATCTATTTATTTAAGTACCAAGTTCAGCGACTGCTAACTAAATTATATTAGAGACTAAGGGTGATCTACAACCAACATGTCGCATATCCACAAACTATCATGAAGTTTCAATAGTCAAGATCATCTTGATTAGGCTTTGGTGATGTTAGTAGATGGTGAAGTTTCAATAGTCAAGATCATCTTGATTAGGCTTTGGTGAGGTTAGTAGAGCAGTGTACAGTCTTAGCCTATCTTCCCCAAGTGAGGAACATCTAGACAAAGGTCTCCTTGGCCTAATGAACGACAATGAAGTGAGTGTTAGCCTATGTTTGTACCTCCTCCAAGCCAATTGAATCGCAACCGCTGCCCAAGTTCTCCATCCTGGTGAATAATATCTTGCGCTCATCTTCACTTTTTCATTAACAAATGTGTACCTAAAATGTTGTGTAACGTACTTCACATCATCAGCATCTAGCCCAAAAGCTTCTGTTGTTTCAAGAGTGACTAGTGTTGAGGACGATGGTGGTAATCTTTCAATAAACGGTCTCTTTAGACACCATGACAATAGCTCGTCCCCAATAAAGTTACCCGGGCCTAGCATGCAATAACTTTTCACACCATCTCGTAGAATTTGACTGCTTTGAAGATGTCCTCGTACGATAAATAGCATTCGTTGCACTGGATCCCCCTCTCTAGTAATCTGTCATAATTTGAAAATTTATCAGGCACTTAATGATTGTAATTTGATTTGAATATAATAAGCAAGTATTTAATAGGTTAGAATTTGGAAGAACTCACGGTTTCTCGTTTGGTGAATATGAGTGGCTTAACACGGTCACATATATTCTCAAGGACCAAACTGTCCATATGTTGAAATAATGGCACCTAAGTTAAATAATCAACATTACAAGCCAATTAGCCAACATTTTAGTGACAAACAGATCCTGCATCTTTACTCTCTCCAAATTTTGTATATTCCTCAAATCTACCTCATTACTGATAGATCGAATTATCTAAAGCAAAATTTGTAATTTAAATTGGGGTTGGTTATGTACCTGTCGAACCAAGTCCAAGCAAAGATGGTACTTGATGTCCCTTCGAAGGCCTTCAGGTAGGTTGTGGATCATCTCACATTCATCAACTCCACGCATTGCCGCCCAACTTTGTCGCTCAAAATTTCTTACTCTTTGTCTAAGTCCACGAGGAAGGCGTCTCTTACTCATCCACCACTCTATGTTTCTCATTTTCAGCTGCATTGCTTGTTTCTTCGATGTTGTTGCATGCAAAAACACCTGTACATATACATGACTTAATATCAAAACAAACACATAATGGACAACTTAATTAGCCATTTCAAAGCAACATCATACCTTAATATTTCCAATCAACATGGTGACTAAAAGTAGCCCGGTAGTAAGAACAATGATAATGAAAACTACTTCCAACCAATCGGTTGTGCTCTCCAAGTTCCCAAATGTACTGTAACATTTAAATACACTCAGGGTTTTGAGATTATATATATACCATACTTACATCAAGCAATGAAGCACACAACCACACAAACAGATTAATCTTTAAATGACAAAACAGATAACATCTTATATATGTACCTTAGTGTCATAAGGGCCCAAAATATAGGGAATAGTATCTTCTCCATCCGATTTTCATTGGTAACAAGTTGAACAGTCCATTTATAAACTCCATAGCTATAACTGTCGTTATCTTGTAAGCAGGTAGACCTTGCACTTCTATCCTCGCCCCATAACAGTCTCGTGTTGTCTTTCACTAATGTCTTTGTTCCATAATACATGAACTCTTCACATGTCAACATTCTCGATCTGCATGCATTTGTTTCCATGCATTTCCCCTTCAAGCATTCTGCGGCCCTTTGTGTTCCTAGCAAGTACCAACACGCTCCCACTGCCTGCACCATTTCATGTTAATATGAATTTCACGTACGTCAAGATATAATGCATCCTAACATCGTTTGAAACACAGAAAGCATATCAAGACCGTATTGATAAATGACTAACAAATGAAAAGGATATTACATGAGAGGCGACAAAATAGGCAATCATATTGAGAGCGATTCCCCACCATACGGTACCAAAAACATAGCCAGACTTACTTTGCATTCGCCGTAAGAGGCAAACAAAGTGATAGATCTTGGGTAGATATTGGAAGAGAAACATAATCAAGAAAACCGTCATTACAGATGTTGGTGAGCCTTTCTTTAAAAATGCCGGAATTACGAGCCATAATACTACCTGCGACAGTTTTTCATATGATAAGTATAATTTTCTTGGTCAGCGTATCCGAGGAAAACTGCTCAGTAATGTCTCGAAAAGCATGCAAATATAGCCTATGAATTGTTCTCAAGGATATGTATTTTCTCCGTCCCAATATTAGTTGACATGTTTCCAGTTTGTTATGTATGTTATTGTTCACTCTTTAAATTCAATCAATCAGAAAGATTTGAAAATATAAAGTTTTACAAGTGACATAATATAACGATTGCTTTTGTTTTTTGAATGTGTATCTTTTACCAAAGAAGAGAGTACCTTCTAAAAGTTAGATTTTCTTCGTTTGTTTTTTATCTTCTAATATATAAACGGATAAAATTGTGTAAAACAAATTATCCATTAGAAATGATGTTTGGTGAATTTTTATATGGAAGATACAATTAAGTAACTTGCATAATCTGGCAAAAATATATGCATTTTGTTAATTTGCTTTCTTGACATACATCGAAGATTTATTAGTGATAATTTCTATATACTTTATAGTAAAAGTTTATAGGTTAGCAATAAATACATTTTTTTTTCTCCCTGGATAATTGGAGATGGTCCAATGTGTCTTTTTGGAATGATTTATGGATTTAGACTTCAAAGGAATGTGCGGTAAATGATCAATGCAATAACAACAAATGAGCCTAAAAGTAGAACGTGGGAATAGCGAAGGCCAATTATAAGGGGGGGGGGGGGGGGGGGGGGGGGTAGAAGAATGTCAGATTGTTAGCCTGTTGTCCGTACATATGGCATTTAATTCAAGACCAACTCCCGACTCATTGTAACCTAGATAATCCGGGAATCGACACTCATTCTAAGAGATGCCCAGTGTGTGATGAAGGCCTTGAAACTACTCAACATCTCTTTGTTGATTGTTCTATGGCTAAGTCGCTATTTCAACTTGGTTGGGACATACGGATTATCCCAAGCTCTTGCTTGACCTATATGATGTGGAGACTCGAATAATCTCAGTAAAAGGTTAAAAATATGCCTTGATGTATTCATTCAAACAACCAATTGGTTTATTTGGCATTATAGAAATCGGTTATGTTTTGATTTAAAACCTCCTCGAAAAGACATCTTAGAAGAAGAATCAAGGTTCTCTCTGAATGTCAGATTGTTAGCCTGTTGTCCGTACATATGGTGTTTAATTCAAGACCAACTCCCGACTCATTGTAACCTAGATAATCCGGGAATCGACACTCATTCTAAGAGATGCCCAGTTTGTGATGAAGGCCTTGAAACTACTCAACATCTCTTTGTTGATTATTCTATGGCTAAGTCGCTTTTAACTTGGTTGGGACATACGGATTATCCCAAGCTCTTGCTTGACCTATATGATGTAGAGACTCGAATAATCTCAGTAAAAGGTTAAAAATATGCCTTGATGTATTCATTCAAACAGCCAATTGGTTTATTTGGCAGTATAGAAATCGGTTATGTTTTGATTTAAAGACTCCTCGAAAAGACATCTTAGAAGAAGAATCAAGGTTCTCTCTTATTCTTGTATTAGACATAGGCTTAATAAATCAATTCCATTGTGGATTGATTGGATTCAAAATCCAAGAATGGCTTGTACTCTTATTGTAACTTGTTCCTCTTTTCTCTAGCGTCTTTCTAGGATCTCTTGATAAAATTGCCATTTAAAAAAATATGAATTATTTCAAAAATTTCAAATATAAAATTTTCAAAAGTAACACGGAAAATTTGAAATTTGTTGAAACATATGAACATATATAGAATTGTTTAGACCAAAAAATACACTCCATCTGTCCCAAATTAATAGTCCACATTTTTTCAGGATGTCCTAATTTAGTTGTCCAAAACTAAAAATAGATATAAAAGTTTGATCAAGTTTACCATATTACTGATGTGATCAAATAAGTACTATATTTATACATCATTTATCCCGTATATATTGCTCTTTTGTTATCATTTTATATAAGAATCGTTACTTAAACGTCTATTTTTATGATTCTTAGTGTTTACGGAGCAATTATGAAAAGAAGCATAATTCAACATTATTTGGAGCTTAAATGAAGAAATGACAAAGTACATGCCAAGCAGACATACCATACGGCGTATCAAAACCAATTAGATACGCCGTATCATCATACTTTGACGGAAAAAGACCTTTCCTGACTTTGAACCCATACGGCGTATTCCCATATGGACATACGTCGTATATCCATCTATATTTGAGAGAAGAAATTCAAAGAGACAAATACGGCGTATCCAACCTTGGTGATTGCCGTATAGATGAAGATTTCCTTACAAGGAAGTGCACTAAAACTGAAAGGTATACGGGTAATAGCGGCTAAAAAGGATTATTCTTGAATATTTTAAGAGTGAAGCCCATGCCAAGTCACTCAATACGTCATATTAAAGAACCGGATACGCCGTATCGGTCGATAGATATAAAACTATAAATAGAGGGCCACCTCCGGTTTCGACACACTACCACCACTCACCACATAGCATTCAAATGTTATTAGGAGGCAAGGAAGGTCTGGAAACACCACGGATCGCCAGAAGGGCATCTCAAGTATCCCTTACCTTTATTAATTAATGTTTTATCGTATCGATTTCATTATGATCTTTATTCGTGTAGCTTTGATTCAATCATTGTGTATTGTTATTGAGATTATGGGCTAACACCCTTGGGTGTTATCAATATTTATGACTATTTTTTTTTATTTTGATTCATTTACTAAATTAATTGCATTTTCGTTGGATATCTCTAATGTCTATCGTGCTCATTTTCGTTCATTTACTTGCTTGAAGTGTTGTGGCTATTTTCTAGATTATTTATTATAGATGCATTTATGTGATTTATGATCTGTATCATAGTGGTCGGTTTGTGTGATAACATAGCTTCATGCGACTTTAACATTAGGACTAGAGGCCGACCTTATCCCTAGGTTAGTTATTGCATGCTTAAGGCAAGTAAGTTAGCGTGAGAACCCTTATAGATGACCATTCGCAGGGGTTTAGGTAGTTGCACTTGTATGTGATTGCCAAGATAGATTATAATTGACAGTTAAACCAATTTATGCGTACTTGATGCTTTTTAACATTGTGACTATCGTGTTAAGGGCAGATATGCATAGGCTAGGTAATCGTGACCATCTGGCCTAGTCTACCATTGATAAGGAATGTACTCACAAGGCCGAATTCATGCTCCTCGAGTCTCAGTTTATATCATACGACCTTGACCTTACTTTCTATTGCATTACATTTCTTAGTTTAATATTAGTTTATTATAATTACCAAATTTCGTGCCAATCTCTCAGATTAAACCTCCTTGCGTCATTAGGAATAGATAGTTAGAATACCTTAGATATTTAGATATAGCTTTATTTCATTGACTCCTTGCGAACGACCCGTGCTTACCATTCACTCGCTATATTGATCGGGTACACTGCCCATAGGTGTAAGTCTATTGGTTAGTTGGAAATTGTAAATATTAAAACCTGATAGAAATCTTACGTCTAGATAGAATACATCAATTACCTTTACATGAAATTAGTATTATAAACTTTAAAAAATACTTTAATTAATTAGTGAAAGATAAAACTATCATTCTAAAAGTAAGAAAGAAAAAACAGTAATAATTATGTTTTTCTTAAACCGTGTGTTTTTTTGGGGGACAATTATTTTGAGACGTAGGGAGTATATGATCTGATATTTATTACCAATGTTTAAAACCCGATTTTTAATTGACTCGGTCGATTCGCCAGTTCACCGGGTTACTAGTGCAACCGCCTGGTCATACCGATTTTATACATATTGTTAGACTGAACGTGATAAGACCAAATCAATTGGTCGGTCTACCAAAATGGTTCGGCCCCCCTTGCTACTAGAACCAAATGGCAAGCGTCCGGTTCAACCTCTTGGTTGAACCGGTTCTATACATATTGTTAGACTGAACGTAATAAGACTGAACCATTCGGTCAGTCTACCCAAATGGTTCGGTCCCCCTTGCTACTAGAACCAAAGGCACGCGTCTCTCCTCTTGAATTGCAATATTTTGGTCCGGAAGTGGACCGAATGAATTGAAGATAATTGTTTAGTTTGTGTTTGTACTTTTTCTTTATATTTAATTTTGTAGGCTATGTTTTTTGTTGTGAGTGTGGTCCCATTACTACGAGTGTTTGGTCTAAGAGAAAGAAAGTTGAGTTGGTGTTGATGTGACTGAGTTGTGTATGCGCTTGCTTTGGTCTTATTACTATCAACCTTACACCTCGAAACCACTTTTAAGTATGCTATTACTAGATTGCCACTGGATAAGCAAAAACCCGACCACATTCAGCCTGATCTCCTAAAAGGTTCTCAGTTTAATGGGTTGAACCGACCGAGTGAACATGAATTTTTAAACACACATATTTGATTGAACATTCACGTGGCGACGTGTACTTGAAAATACGAGTTTAATTTTGTTCAAATACTGTATAACGTAACAAATCTTGGAGGTACCTCTCTTTTACAAATGACAAAAATGTTGACGTAATTGAAACGAGTGGTGTGTATTACTCATATGTACACACAACCCAACTCGATTACTTTGGTGAAAGAGATGGTCCCATGTACAGAAATTTTATATGTACATATACATGACTATGATATCCTATGCTTTAAACGTTTTATTCATGTCTTCTTATCACGGAGTAAATAAAAAGAAGTCACACACTATCCAATTTTTATTCTAGATAGATATTTGAAATTAATACTATATATGCCAATATTATTAGATTTGTGGCCTTTCAAGGAAAAAAAGTTCTATCACACATTCACACCTCATATAAGCTAACTAAACGTCTTTAGATGAAAATTTATATAATAATGAAAATTATAAAGGAAATGCAAAGAAACATCAGTAGAATGGTATAAATCACATATCTCTAATGATTAGTTATAGAATAGGAAAACTATTATTTTTATTTTTATTTTTATATTTTTCAAAAACAATTCAGGAAAACATTTAAACTAAACATGTTTCCATAGTTTTAGTTTCTTCTTGAATTTCTTTAGAGGGCAAAATTTATGAAATAATAATCAAAGTTTTCATGTTTCTTTTTTATTAAAGTTATTCAAACCTTACTTTAGTTACAAAAACGTCCAAGCTTTATTTTTGTTTCCCTAAAGTCACTCAATCTTTAATTTCCTTACATAAATGATTTCATATTCTAAGATTGTGAAAATTTTGAACATTTATATAATAGACGGACAAAAACTATTTAACTTGATTATTATAAAGTGGTATATTGTATAAAGTTAGTTGGAAGCAACTAAATTTAGCAGGATGTGGTTATTGTTCAAGTTATAAGTAATTGACGCATATATAAGCACTTTGATGAAAACATTAAAGTGTATATTTTCTGTAAATTCAATTATAAAGTTCACTAAAGTCGGATGAAATTTAAAATTTGAGTGGTTTTGCAGTTAAAAAAAATATTTTGAGTGACTTTAGTTAGACTGCTTTTTATGAAAAATTTTAGTAGAACTATGATGAAACTTAATTAGTATTATATGGTATTTTTCTCTTTTCAACCTTTATTTTTGTACAACTAAACGCATCATGTGTGTTTTTAACACATAGCAATCGCATGTACACGTCTTTATGTGTGTTAACTCACGGGTCTTTTTATAAAAAGAGAAATACCAAACTAAAAACGTTATACACACAATTACATACACACATATACACGCCTTTACGAGTGACAAAAAACGAACTACAAGTGACAAAAAACGAACCTGAGGTATTGGTAGGATTACAAAGAGATCAAATGAGAATCGGTTCTTAACAACCCTCACAAGCAGCGAGACAATATTCTGACCCCTCATTTCATCGGTCCTAGCGCGATGTTGCTTGCGTGAACTCATCTTAAACTGCAACCACATGTTCCACACATGCAACATATCCATAATGCACCTTAGCACCGTTACCATAACGGATAACCATCCATCAATAAATACACACATGCATGCCTCACTTATTGACAATGTGTAGAAAAACAAAGGGTCCACAAATAAACCCATTGCACATACTAATAAAAACCCACGGTTCCATTCTTGGATCCATGATGATCTTGGGTCAAGTCGTGTTCCCGCACGTGCAACGCACGTGACACGTGTCTTTCCATGTTTGTTGTATGTTTCTTCTTCATCATCATCATCATCATCATCTTCTTCTTCTTCTTCATCAGTGGTTTCAGTGAAGGTGTCTGAAAGTTCACGAGCCATGTGTGTGTGTTTGATGTGCGTATTTGCTATGTGTATGTTAGAGAGAGAAGAATATAGGTACAGAATTTGTAAGGGAAGAAGAAGACATATAAATTTTATTGAAGTGATGTAGAGTGTAGACGTGAGTATATAAGGAATGTACTAGTTTACTCTTTCGCTTATTTAGTGTTGTTTTGTGAGGTTATGCAAGTACTTTTTACACGATAGTAAAAAAGTTAAAAGTTGATGTCGTACTATACATTTACAAATGAGGAAATTACGTTTAACCCGTGACATCTAAAAAAATATATCTAAAAGCATATAAGAAACTTCTGATTTATAATGGAAAAGCCCAATACATGCATATTTAGAAACTTGTTTTGATCGTTATATTGCTAAGGTCCCCTCATTCAATCTACCTTGTTGGTGAAACTTATTTTGTGGATGTATAAAACTATAAATCATCTAATTGAGTCGAATCTAACTTTGCGGATAGTGGGCAATAACTTATGTGAACCATCCTTGGTTTCGCTCGTTCAGCGGAGTGGATTGTTAATCAGGCATGAAGGATATCTTAGTCCTCTTTACTGGGGTTATTTGGTTATTAATATGTTATTTTTGCTATATTATTACGATTTATGATTAAATAAGAAAAAAATAAACAAATAAAATAAAATAAAAATGAGAAGAATAAGTAATTAATATACCGAACATTTGAAAATATAATCAACTTAAATTCGATTGATCACTAGTCTTTTAGATGCATTTTATATATATTTCTAGCTCTAACTTTGATGCATATACATGTATTAGATACATTTCATCAAGTTATGCGAATCATATTTATTTTTCTTCTTATGTGCGTCAAATGTGTTGCTAGTACTACTTTGCATCGTTTTTACTTCAAAAATGACGCAGGACGGGCGGAAGCGCATTTAGATAAACCCTAATCCAAGGGTGATAAAAAAGGCGCATCTTGCGATAATAAAACCCAAACAAGATATTAGCTCTTAAAAGACAAAGTTTATTAAGAATGAATGATCAAAAGACATCAATTACATGATAAGAGCCTTATATTTATAGGGAAACTAATCTTGTAATAAGATCACTTAATTATTCTAGAACAAACAAAAATGTGGAAACTAAAATCAAAGACACGACCCAGAAGAAAAACCGGTAAACTTACGACCCAAAAATAAGTAAGGCTACTTGTTGAGAAGTAAGGTTACTTGTAAACCACAAGTAATCTCAGTCTAAGTCACGACCAAAACAAAGAAGCATTACTCCTACTACTAGTAACCTCAGTTTGGTTTAGGAGTAGCCTTACTCCTACCAGTAAGGTTCTTATCATTCCCCCTCACTTTAAAAGAACTCGCCCTCGAGTTTTCACTATCAAGGGCTTCATCTACCTCGAACATCTTCTCACGACGAGCCTTGTCTTCAGTAGATTTGCGCTTCACATTAACTCGAGTGCTCCACCAATGATCACCCCATAACCTCAAATGTTGGATTATGTACCTCTTATCAACGATCACAAAATCTTCAATTGCAACAAAAATAATTTTTATGTTCCCTACTGAAAATTTTATTGGTTTCTTTAATTCTATTTTCTCAATTAATCCAAAATCAAAATCACAACCCTTTGTACCTATAATAACTTTGGACTCGGTAGCTTCATCCTCAAGATTCTTTAAAAACCTAGAATCCTTTGTCTTCTCTAGTTCTTCAATCGAGACTTCGGCTATTGGCACATGTTCTTCTTCTTCGGATGGAATTATTGCAATTTTCTTTCCTTCCCATAAGAAAAGGTAGAGATTATGCTCTAGATCATCAAAATCTTAAACTTCTTGTCGCCATGATTTTCCCAACCGAATATGACAATCCTCCATATCATCCAATTTACAAAACACTTCACGTTTATAAGATTTACCATCCTACTGTTGAACGGGGATTGGTTCCACCTACGGTTGTCAATAGATCTGCCTATAGTTGGACTAATTCTTGAACCTACATAATTGCTACCCTCGTGATTCTTGTAGATTAATGCTCCACATATGATCATGGAACGTAGTTCTTCTAGCATAGTGTAACGGCTGTCAAGTTCATTCAGGGACTTAGTAAAACCATGATCCATTTAGTCTCTAGACCACACCCCAACAATAGTATGGGTTTTTAAATCTTCTACACCATTCACCATCTAGGAAGCTAACAAGCTCTAGACATTAATTGAAGTAGAACCTTCTACACTAATTACCACCAAGATGCTAAGAAGCTCTGATGCCAACTGACGCAGGATGCGCAGAAGAGTATTTAGATAAACCCTAATCAAAGGGCGATAAACAAGGGGCACATTGCGGGAATAAGGCCCAAACAAGAGATTAACTGTTAAAACACAAAGTTTATTAATAATCAATGATCAAAACATATCAATTACAATTATAAGAGCCCTATATTTATAGAAAAACTAATCTTGTAAAACAAATAACTTAATTATTCTAGAACAAACAAAAATATGGAAACTAAAATCAAAGACATGACCCAAAAGAAAAACCAGTAAACTCACAACCCAAAAAAAAGTAAGGCTACTTGTTGAGAAGTAAGGTTACTTGTAAACCAAACGTAACCTTAGTCTAATTCACGACCAAAACAAAGAAGCATTACTCCTACTACCAGTAACCTCAAATTGGTTTAGGAGTAGCCTTACTCCTACCAGTAAGGTCCTTATCAAAAATCATTTTAGAAACTAGGGAGAATTTCTTCTATATCCTTAAAAAAAACTTTAAAAGTACATCAATATCCTTACAAATTTTAATATTACATTGATAACATCAAATAATCCTAGTATTTTATTGTCAATTTCCCCCTAATATGCTTATTACTTTATTATTTTAGAGGAATATATACTTTGATTTCTTTATATTTCGTTTCCAGGTGATATATGAGCATAGGAGCAAAAGAGATGCGGAATGGGAAAAAGTACTTACAAGATACACACTTTGGTATGCTTTGAAGAAGTTACGGTGTAGCTCCACTCTCCATTTACGCAAGCTAAAGATTTATACACAATAACCAATTCAACACAAATCGAAGATTACGGGATAACTACCACAATAGGTTACGGCGTAAATTTTACGTCGTAACCCATGCAATAGGTTACGGCGTAAATTTTACACAGAATGTTGATTGAAGTGATTGACGAGATTGCGGCATAACTAGCATGAAGATTACGACGTAATTGTCGCCGCAAGAAGATTACGGCGTAACTATCCAACAAGGTTACGCCGTAAATATCACTAAACGGATAAGATTGTTTGAAGTTATACTAGCTACGGCGTAACCAAACCTAGAGGTTATGTCGTAGCTTGGTCAGGCCTATAAATACAAACCCTATTTCCTGCATTTCAAACATTCTTACACACCACAAAAAAACCAGAGAAGGAAGTAGGGTTCCTCAAGGACGATCTCCAACAGCATACAGAGCATTTTCCAAGCGAGAGATCATGACATAACATCAATAAGTTTTAGCAATTCATATTCATTTTACATTTACGATTCCATGTCTTTCATTACCATACAAAACATTGAATCTTCTGTACTTTTTAATACGATCGGCTAAGCACCTTTTCCGTGCTTTTATTATTGCTTTAATGTTTTGATTATGTTTCCGTGCTTTTATTATTGCCTTTAGTGTGTGCATGCTTAGCTTTTCGTAAGATCCTCTAGTTTCGGTAGTTTTGAAGAACAGTTGTACTTATTGCACTAGGGGAATTGACCAAAGGACCCTAAGTAGTAGGTTGCGAGGGTTGGTAAGAATTGACCAAAGGACTACCAAATCCCTTGTGTGCGAATTGACCAAAGGATCACCTTCCGTGTTAGATGAACTTAAGAAATTAGATGTGTGGTCTAAGATCCGAGAGGCCGGGTCACACAAAGAGTAAATGAAGCATGTATCGGCACTTAAGGACTTGAACTAGTCTACATGCAAGCTCTGATAGTCGATTAGGATTCAGACCTACGATATCTGAGTAGGATTCTAGGGATATAGGCTAGACGAATTGACTAAAGGTGTCTAGTGATTCTTATGCCCCACTTGAAGCGATATGAAGCTTAATTAGATAACGTAATCATTACATGATAGGATGAATAACAAGGCTAGTACATTTTCTCCCTACTGCATTCTACTTAATTTACTTTTAGCATTTCGTTTTCGTTATTTTAGTTTAATTAATCATCAACTCAAACCCTTTTTAAAATGTGACATAAACTTAAACTAGGATCCAAATGCATAGCTCTTGGGATGACCTCTGCTTTACCGATTACTACTCTACACACGACCGGGTACACTGCCCGTGAGTGCATAAGGTAGACCATAAGTAGACGAGACTATTATAATATTAAAACCTTGTCAAAAATCATGCATCATACATCAATATCCTTCAAAACTTTAAAAATACTCATCTTTATCCAAGTCAACATATTAATCAAATTTTATTGTTTTGATATCAATTAATAATTTTTATTACCATTTTACCCTTCTTTCCTATTTATTCAAACTCACATATCATCAACGTGAATTCATCATTTTGTGCATCACTATAGAAAAGAATACCAGGAGAGGATGTTATTGATAATCAATTGAATTTGATTAAATATGATAAAAGGAACTTGTCTATCCTAAAAGAAAGAACCAACCCTCGTAGAATACTCTTTCCGGTTTATAAAACCTTTGACCTTGTTGCAGTTGCTTCTTGATAGAAAACCTCTAAAACACAATCTGATAATTCCCCTACAAGGCCATAAGCTCACTTATTGGTTTTTAATGGACATGTTGACAAAGATACAAAGAGTTTTGAAAATCAAATTTCATTTTAGTTGATTTGAAGAATAAGGGTAGAATTGTAATATTACTTGTTTATTCATATTTGGATTATAGTTTTGAAGACTTAAATTATTTATTTGGACATATCCTATTTTTCAATGTTTGAAAGAATATAGATGTAATTAAAAAATATGCAAGGATAATGATGTAATATTAAATTTTTGTAAGAAAATAGATGAAATTGGCCATGGAAAATAATTGGAATGTATCTAAATAAATAGTCACATATATATTCAAGACGACGCATCTCAAATGTATGGTTATAATTATTTCACATCTTTCTCATTTTAAATAATCTTCTCACTAAATCCCTACCATATTATTACAGGTTAATACAAATAATGTCAAAAACGTTATTTGCATTATTCGGTCTCTTTACGTTTTGATAATCACAAAATATAAAAACACGTAACATAAAACTACAATTGATAAGTTATTAATCAGGAAAAATCGTTTCAACAACGTATTGACTACAACATTGATGCGTGGGAATTGCACCAGGCTTTACCTCTCGAGGGATCTCGAGAAGCTTACAACCCCCACCAGGCAGTATACCTGATCGTTGTAGTATAGTATAGTGACAAGTACCGGGGGATTGATCGTTCAGCTTAGGAATAGTGTCGCTAGGATTAGAAAACCTAAATACTAGTTCTAAAGGTGAGGGATGATTATTTTTGTATTTTATATTTTTTAGAAAGCAATTAAAAATCTCGGGTTTGAAGGATTTGGGCGGAATTAGTTGCTAATCAACTAACCCAATACTAAAGATGCAATCAAAATAAAATACTAGAAAGGAAAATAAACTAAATTATACTAAATTTGTGAGCAGTAAATGGAGAAAATGTGTTTACTTAGATTTCACTACTCCCTAGACATCTTTTACATGTTAATTACTTGTTATAATTGTATAGATGACGGATCGTATTCCTTAATACCATTCATGGGGTGGCACACTTAACTCCCCAATTCTATGAGCTCTTATCTCCTCCTATACCATGCCCAGCACAACTATAGGGATTGTAAACAGTGGCTCATGCATTAAATACAACCAATAAAGACCTAGTGCGCGTCGGTTCATGTTTCTTAAGACGTTAAAGCATGTTACCAATTGGAGATCTGCCAGTTTTCTTAAGCCTAACATATAAATCATTCTTCCAAGACAAGTATAAACAAGTAATCAACACATAATTAACATATAGGTTTCATTAGATCCAAGCAAACACAAGATAGATCTAGCCTAGCATGGTGGAATTAAGACAAGAACAAGATATAGACAACCAACACATAGACATATTGATTGAATTAAAAGAACACTTATCTCAATTACACATGAAAGGTATCAAGGGCTTGGAACCCTTGAAAAACCTGTAAAATTCGCACCAAATTCGTACTTAGGGTTTTTCCAAAACTTCTCTCTTTTTTAATGTAAAAATTAGAAAACTATATATAGGAAAAGGGGTCTGACGGCGTCAAGACTAAACTTGTGACGCCGTCACCTCGCCGCCAAAACTCTTCTCGGACTGCCTTGATCTACATTTGACGCCGTCATGTGATAATCATTTCCAGGCCGTCATGACTTTAACTCTTGACGCCCTATTCTCTACTGGACTGTCATGGAATTTTGCTCTTGACGCCGTCAAAATGTTACTCTTGACGCCGTCACCTACTGTTCCCAACATGGAAATTTAAGACTTTGGCGTTTTCTTCACTTTTATTCTCCAAAAATGTCCGAATTGCTTCCTTTTCCAGATTTCACTCCCAAAGTACCTAAAATCACAAAAGGAACGATTTAGGGCAATATTTGATCAAATAAATTCAATTCCGGGCTTAAATGACCCCCTAAAAATGGATCATTTTTCGCCTCATCATATACCCTTACACTTGAGATTTGCTTGTCCTCAAGCAAATGCGCTTTTATTCTAGTCAAAATACAAGTTAGAGGTCATTTAACACTAATATAAAAGTAATTACAACAAATAATCGGTCCACTAAAGACCAATAGACAAGCACGGAGGTCATACACTAGCACCTCACAAATAGTGTTTAGATACTCACATCTCTCGGGTGTAATAAAGTATAAATTACAATATGGAAACGGAAGATATCTCTCACTACCTGTCATAGCAAAATAGATTACCATAGGCTTGGGAAAGGATCAAACCTCCACCACATGGCGTAAGCACCTAGGATAAACTATCAAAGAGGTCTTTTAAAGGGTTGTAACGTTAGGTGTAGGGATATGAAATACACGGTTTTGTTGGATAAAGGAAGTTTTACTGGTGGCGAGTTAACAATCTTGGTTAATTACATGTACAATATGGCGTTGCTAAGCCAAGACTATACTCGACTTAAGCTAATAAATGAAAAATAACAAAAACATAAAATGAACATAGAATAAAAAGGGATGGTAGTCCGTATGTTTTTTCTCTTTTTCCTTTTTCTATTTTTTTTTTTTCTTTTTCTTGATTCTTTCGATTTTTTTTTTTTTTTTTTTTTTTTTTTTTTTTTTTTTTTTTGCATACACTCTTACCCTACCATCCAAAATAATACATCATAGGGAATGAACATTCCCCTTACACTTGAATCTTTACATACTTTACATCAAACTAATCTAATGACTCGAATTGAGAAAAATCAAAACACTTGGAGCACTTTTAAGATTAACGTACATATGGGGGTAATATATGATGTTCTTCCCCATTACTCCATAAAATAAGTACTTACCCATGAGTCCCAATCGTCCCAAAACAATATGTACAAGGATATGATTCGACTTAACAATCATGTAATCAATTAGATAGTTAACTTAGGGTTTAACAAATAACAATAATGCACTAAAAATTAGTGCATACACGGAAGGCTAAGGCGATTTGGGTGTACATTTAAGTGGGGTGTAACAAATTCTTCCTTTAATAAGATGCTTAAAGTTAGAAACGAAAAGATAGGCTCGGAGGGGTGTACTAGGGGTTTCGTGTACTAAAAATGAGTACAACGCTAGGGGTGTGGGAAAAATTAGTTGACTTAACTAGCCAAGTAATATGACTTAAATGGTCAAGTAATTATAATACGGGTTTAACACAAGGGTGATCCTAATGCCTCTTATCATGTAGTAAATCCTACCACACGAATGTAGTCTCACTAGCGGTCTCGGGATGCATCACTAACGCAAGTTCTAGAATCTAAATGCTACCGGTACACTCACAACACTAATAGTAAATGCTTTTCCTATCAAATCTAAAGGCGAACCTCACATATTTGGGTGGAAATTTTTTCTGAATATACGGTTATGTGCTAGTCATACAATCTCCTATCCATGAGACGCTTGCTATGGCTAAAGTTTCACTCCTAAATGGTGTAAAAAAATTTAAATTTGGCGCTAAAATTACACTAACAAGTATTTATCATAGTTTTATTACACATCTACCATCAAACAAAACAAACTCAAGCGAAAGTGCATATGTAAGGTATCATCTTTTTACCCTCCCCTTACACTTAAGATGAACATTGTCCCCAATGTTCAAGTAAAGAATGTAAAAGTGAAAAAGTAAAGAGAATGAAATCAAATACTCCCCTGATTCGCTCGGTATGGATAATGAGGTGGCCAGGTTAAATCTTCCTCCAAGAAAATGAACAATCAAAGCTTCCCTTCCAGAATGTAAATCATCTTCTTGTCATACATAACCTGTAAAACCTGATAAAATAGACAAGACAACCTCGCGTAAAATCGGCGGCATCCTATATAAGTTACTAAATCCTAGAAAACAAGATAAGATATAATGCTTGTGGAATGAAGTTTGCAGATCTCCTGGAGATTATAAAACTTAATAATTCACAAAAACCATAAGACTCCGTTAGAAAAACAAAACCGGTAAAATTTCCAGATTTTTACACTTGACGCCGTCAAGAGTAAACTCTTGACGCCGTCAGAAGTGACCTGCAGAAATTCTTATGTTAAGTTTCCAAAAAATTTCTGGAAAAACTTGGTCCTACTTCCTGGAAAATCCTGCAAAACTTCATTATGACTCAATACAAGCATTTGACTCTAACAAATACGAATATACATGTTCATTTAATATTGTGGAGAATCATGATCGGTTTATTTCTTGAAAATATATTTGGGGTTTCCCCTTACACTTATCTTTTGCAAAAATATTTCTAGGTGGAGTTGAGACTAGGCCAAAACAACAAAGTAAAGTATTTCCACTATTTAGTTTAGAAACATGATCTACCAACAATAAAAATTAAGCATGCATACGGAAGCAAATAACAAACAAACAAAAATAAAATCACATAAAACATGGGTTGCCTCCCAAGAAGCGCTTTTCTTTATTTACGAGTCTTGTAGCTAGACTCAAGGTCATGGGTTACTACGTGACCTCATCATTGGTTCCATTCTCTGATTGTAGATATTCCTTGTAGAAACCAATCACCTTTTTCTCAACCGCCCCCATAATCATTTGGGCAAATTCTTTATCGACTTTATACCTTGGTCCAAGGGCCAAGCAATCTTTGTAATAAAGACTCCTTTTTTCCCATACATAATCCATGCCCTTTTTCTTGTTCTCCTCATTAGTATCCTCAAAAGCACCAACGTTGTCCTTATCAAAACGAGATATAAAGCGAAATTCTTTCATCCTATTAGGCATCCTATAAGTGATACTATCGGTGTTACTTGAAAATCGGATCGTTCCTGCTATCTCATCATATTCTAACTTAGACTCCTCAACAAACAGTTTTCCAAACACAACATTTGATAATCGACAATCAATAACATTAGCAAGATCTTCCACAATCATAAAGTCGGTGACAAAGGTGAAATTACCAACAAAGACATGGAGACCTTTAATTCTCCCGACAAAGTTACAAACTCCACCGGGGTATTTGGGATCTCTTCTAGGTTCAAGTCTTGTTTTCACTATATCATTATAAACAGTTGAGGACATAATGTTGATTGGAGATTTAAAGTCAATGTAAGCATTGCTAACGTGCCTATACCCAATCATACATGGTATCTTAGCATTCTTAGGATCGCCTCTCTTTATCTTAGGTTCAATTATAGTGAAAGGAGATCGCGGGTTATCGATAAGATTATTATAATATGCAATCTCCTCCTTAGTGGGGTATAGATTAAAATAGTCATTAAGCTTCGGATCTATTTCCCCCTCTTCAAGTCCGTCAATAACGTTCACAAAGTCATTAGGCCCTAGGTCCTCATTTGAATACAAGGCGGTCGCTAGGTCACTAAATGCATGTTCGAGCTCAACCTTAATCAAACTATTAAGCTCCCTAAGTTCCCTAATCTCACTCTCAATTTGTTCACGCAACAAAGCCACTTCTCTAGGGGAAAGGGGTGGATTCGCGTTTTCCATAATGGTCAACGGAATAGTCAATGGAAAGGTTTTTACAAACAAAGACACAAAGAAAAAATAGACTAAAAAAAACCTAAAAATAAAAATAAAATCTTACTAGAACGGAATCTAGCAAGTAGACCTAATAAAAAGAGATTCTAACCTAGACAATAACTATTTCCCCGGGCAGCGGCGCCAAAAACTTGATGCGTGGGAATTGCACCAGGCTTTACCTCTCAAGGGATCTCGAGAAGCTTACAACCCCCACCAGGCAGTGTACCTGATCGTTGTAGTATAGTATAGTGACAAGTACCGGGGGATTGATCGTTCAGCTTAGGAATAGTGTCGCTAGGATTAGAAAACCTAAATACTAGTTCTAAAGGCGAGGGATGATTATTTTTGTATTTTATATTTTTTAGAAAGCAATTAAAAATCTCGGGTTTGAAGGATTTGGGCGGAATTAGTTGCTAATCAACTAACCCAATACTAAAGATGCAATCAAAATAAAATACTAGAAAGGAAAATAAACTAAATTATACTAAATTTGTGAGCAGTAAATGGAGAAAATGTGTTTACTTAGATTTCACTACTCCCTAGACATCTTTTACATGTTAATTACTTGTTATAATTGCATGGATGACGGATCGTATTCCTTAATACCATTCATGGGGTGGCACACTTAACTCCCCAATTCTATGAGCTCTTATCTCCTCCTATACCATGCCCAGCGCAACTATAGGGATTGTAAACAGTGGCTCATGCATTAAATACAACCAATAAAGACCTAGTGCGCGTCGGTTCATGTTTCTTAAGACGTTAAAGCATGTTACCAATTGGAGATCTGCCAGTTTTCTTAAGCCTAACATATAAATCATTCTTCCAAGACAAGTATAAACAAGTAATCAACACATAATTAACATCTAGGCTTCATTAGATCCAAGCAAACACAAGATAGATCTAGCCTAGCATGGTGGAATTAAGACAAGAACAAGATATAGACAACCAACACATAGACATATTGATTGAATTAAAAGAACACTTATCTCAATTACACATGAAAGGTATCAAGGGCTTGGAACCCTTGAAAAACCTGTAAAATTCGCACCAAATTCGTACTTAGGGTTTCTCCAAAACTTCTCTATTTTTTAATGTGAAAATTAGAAAACTATATATAGGAAAAGGGGTCTGACGACGTCAAGACTAAACTTGTGACGCCGTCACCTTGCCGCCAAAACTCTTCTCGGACTGCCTTGATCTACATTTGACGCCGTCATGTGATAATCATTTCCAGGCCGTCATGACTTTAACTCTTGACGCCCTACTTCGTGACGCCGTCAATTCTCTACTGGATCGTCATGGAATTTT
>JARVZY010009195.1:0-25400 GCA_030686995.1 Artemisia argyi
GATCATGTACACAAGAGACCAAACCAAGACCTAATACCTCCCCTGAGGCTCTAGTACCCTCACCATCAGCAATCCAACATCATCTTCTTCCTTCTTCTAGTTTCTATTTTATTTTTCTCTTTATATATATATTTTTTTGTGATTTTTCTGAATTTCTTGATTCTACTGAAAGAAAATAAAGACTGATTTTTAAAGATGCCTGAATCTTACAAAAGCTTAAATATGAACTGATTTGAGATAAATGAGCAACAAACAAAAACTTTGAACAATTTAAAGTAACTTTTTCAAATTCACTAAAATTTGCATAAACTAGAATTTAAATTCATTACTGAGATTAAAGATTCAAAAAGGTTCAAACTACACTGAAATGTCTTAATAGATTACTAGGAAGCTGAAACTTAGACTAGAATTCAAAAATACATGAAAACAATAAGCTAAACTAAATTACAATTATTCCTAATCTAACAACCCTTCTCTTTCTTCCATTCTTCATTTTTATAAGTCCCAGCAGCATCCCTTGACTTTCCCACTTGTGTTTTGAGACCTAGGATGAATGAATTTCATCCTGGCCGTTTGTTCAATTTAGGCGGGAAAATTGGTTTTGGCAGGATGTGGTGTCTTGGAGCAATTAAAGGAAATTTAATGGTTCTTGGAGGTTAGTGGTGAGGTGGAGGGGGCAAAGAATGGGATAAGTGAGCTGGAGGGATGGAGTGTGGAGTGTGGCAGAGGAGTATCAGACTTGTGGGGGAGGAGGAAGAAGGGTCAACGCAATGGTTGACCGTTCTAAATAATAAAACGGGGGAGTTAATATTTTAGGGGAGTGGGCTATTGGTGAGGTGGGCTTGGGTAGGCTAGTTTGGTGGGCTGGTTTTAGGATTAGTTTGGTTTGGGTTGTGTTTTATTGTTGGGTTAAATAATTAAAAAGGGTCCGTTTGGTTAATAGTGAACAACAAGGACCAATTGTGTAATTTTTGCAAACGTGAGGGGCTGAAAATGTAAACTTTCCAAATTGCTACAAAGGATCAAAATTGCCAATCCCCAATATCCAAGAACCAATTTTTTACTTTTAAAATTCCCGGGGACCATTTATGTAAATTTCCAAACCTTGGGGACTAAACATGTAATTTCCTCAAAATTCTCACCCAAGGATCATTTTTGATAATTTATGATTTTTAAGGACCAAAAATGATTTTTCTTTCAAAATTATCCCACCAGGGACTAAATCTGCCAAAATCTGAAACTCCAGGGACTAAATTGTAAATTTCCAAAACTTTCCAATTTTTCACCAAAGGATTAAATATGACAACTTATGATTTCAAAAGGACCTTTGGTGATAATTTTTTATATTTTGAATATCCAGGGACTAGTTTTGTAATTTTATGAAAGTTGTGGGACTGAAACTGCCAATTTTGCAAACTTTATACGTTTTTCATCTGTTTTTGCTCATTTTGCATCTAAAACATATAAAACACAATTTTGAAATATTTTCAGTATTATGATGCATTTCTGAGTGTTTTTGTATGTTTTGCAGTTCAGATTTGACCAAAAATGATGAGTGTTTGAGCACTCATCAATAATCAAAACATAGAGATATTGATAATATGTTAATAATGTTTTTAGGCATTAATTTATGTCAACATAATACCATCCTCAGCCTTCGCGTCCCAATCCATCAACTTCTGGCATATTTCATCTTTCAATGTATTTTGAAAAGCAATTTTATTGGAGCTCCAGGCCTTTATATCCCATCTAAGCCTCTTTAGTTTGTTTTTTTAGAGCAATATCAGGAGGAAGTAAGGACATACTAACATTCCACGAGCTAATAACCATCTCCTTAAAACCTACTGATGAGTGTCTAAATACTCATCATTTTATACTAATCTGAGCTGCCAAAACATACAAAAACACTCAAATATGCATCAAAATACTTAAAATATCTTAGAAGTGTGTTATATATGTTTCAAATGCAAAATATGCAAAAATAGATGAAAAACGTACAAAGTTTGCATAATTGACAGTTTCAGTCCCTCAAATTTCATAAATTGTCAAAACTAGTCCCTAAAGGTTTCAAATAGAATAAAAGTCAACTTAAGTCCTTGGGAAACCAAAAATATTCACAAAACATCCCTGGATAAAAGTTTACACAATCTGGCAACTTTTACCCCTCAAGTTACAAAATTAGCAAAAATGGTCCCTGGGTATTTAAAACTTGAAATTTATCAAATATACCCTTGTACTATGCATGAATTTACAATTTGGAACTATTTTGATAACTTTGAGGAAATTACAATTTAACCCCCTAAACTTTGGAAAATTACATAAATGGTCCCCGGGTGTTTTAAATTGTAATAAAATCAATAATGGTCCTTTGGTTTATCTAACTTGACATTATAAGTCCTTGTGATAACTTTTGAAATGTTGCAGGTTTTGTCCTCCAAAAATTCAGAAACTACAACTTTGGTCCTTGGGCTTTTACAAAACATAAACCAAATCCGGACCCTTAAATATATATACTCCCAAAACCAGTCCAATCCAAACATAAAACCACCCCAACCCAACCTTACCTGGCCCAACATATACCAGCCCACACCCCATAATATTATACCAGGGTTTGACCCTGGTCAAACCTCCCAATCCCGCTCAACTATTCATCTCCCTCACACCCATCCCAAAACCAGAAACCAGGGTGGTTTCCACCTCACTCCCACCTTTACAGCTGCCCTACTTATCTCACCCACTCCCTTCCAAATCTCCTCCCTATCCCACTCCACCATTTAATGCCATTCCCACCATTTTCAACTAAAACCACCACTGTAGCACCTATCCCTCTGTTTTTCTTCCATAACACCCCAACTTGGCCATAAAAATATCTCAAATGTTCCCTACAACTCTCCACAACACTCCACAATGCTTTAATTGTTCTCAAACCGCCTCTAATCCACGTGTAGCATTTTGGCGCCAAAAGTCATTTAAACGGATAGGATGAGTTACAAGAAATCAAAGGTCAAGATTGAAGTCAGAAACTTTTGAGTGATCACCAAGAGTACTGAGACTATAAAAGAGAAGAGAAGACAGAGGAGAATTCACTTTTGGCCTTAAGCCATAGTCACTTAGCTTTTTATCATGTCTTTTACTGCTTTCATTTACTTACCATGTCTTTTATTGCTTTCAGTTCTGTAAGAAAACCTTGACAAGTTTAATTACAAAGCTATTTACAGTCTTAGTTTTATAATCTTTAATTTCATGTCTTTACTTTAAATATCATTTAAATACATGTCAATTTACATTTCTGTTTGATCAAAGATGTTTAGAGGACTCTATATAACACTACATAGGTCTCAGTAACCTTTTGCAAGCCTTTAGAAGCCATTAAATAGACTATGATCTTTTAAATTAGAAAATACTAAAAAAATAGAGAAAATAAATGAAAAATGAAAAATAGTGGGACAATAAAGAAGAAGGTGAAGCAGGGTTGAAATTTGAGTGTAAGGAATATTAGGAGCTTAATGGGAAGCTATTGGGTGTAACCTTGTTCTTTGAATCTTGATTCTCAGCTTGTGCCATCTTGTAAGCAATTTTCTTAATTTACTGTTTATGTTCTTAATTTACTTTGATTTTCATGTTTTGTTGTTTAAATGTTGTTATTAAGTGTTTTCATAGTTTAAAATTGTATGTTTATGTATTAGTTTGTGTTGTTGCTTAGATTTCATTTTTCACTGTGTTAATGAAGTATGAGTAATTCATGTTTAAAGTTGTTTAAATTGTTGTTTATATGTCTATTCTGTCTTGTTATAAGTTACTATAGAGAATGGAATCAGGTTCAAATGCTTATTCAATGAAAACTTTAAGAATCATGTGACAAGTGATGAATACGGGACTGTTTGGATTTGCTTTGATTGAGAATAATGAAAATGTTTAAGGTGTTCATATCTGTTCTTGTATGATCATTGGGTTAATGGAAGGTTTGACAGCCTTTTAGGCTCAATGATTATGTCTTTGGCAGTTATGATCACTCTCAAATTAAGATCATTGTTCACTGCATGTTTCTACTTATCTGTTTATGTTTGATTATGTGTTAAAAAGCTATGTGTTGTTGTTCTTGTTTGATTGAGTATCACTTATGCCTATTTAACTCAGTTTTATAGTCTTTAGTTGTGTTTAGTCAACATTTCCTTTTAATCTGTCTAATTACCTGTCTGTTTTTAATTACAAGTCCAAATCTCTAATATGTGTTTAAATATTGTTTAGATTTGTTTAGTTCATGTTTATTATGTTTATTATGTTTAATTACAAGTCCAAATTCCCGGCAGCGGCGCCAAAATTTGATTCATCCCGAACCATCACTTATTTATCACACAAGCTAACCACTTGTGAATGGTTAACCGTAATATCTAAATGGAGCCCGGGAGAAACTAGCAAAGTTAATCTGTGGGTCTTAAGTACAGAAAAGTACGTGAGTACAGAAAAGTACATCCCCGGGTCGTTATGTCCCAACGAGGTGTGCGTGATAGTACAACGACTTGAATTGTGTTGAAATAAAATGTATATAGAAAAATGGGAATCTGATTGACTAACACTAGGAATGTGAATAGTAATAGCTCTGTCACAGCTACATCGTTTAAGAAACGTGCAATCAGAAACCCTAAAATAATAAAGTATTTACAATTGTACGTTTAGGTTTAAATAAACGTAAACGTAACGAATAAAACAAAACTTTCCTAAAGAGGGAATTTGCATGCCTTAACGGCTTAAATGCAAATTAAAAAGAAATAAAATAAATAACTATATTTACAAAGTTATTAAAAATAATATTTACAAGTGTTATATTAATTATTATTAATAAAAACTATTATTTACTATTTATAAATAATTACATAAATACTAAGAAAATCTAAAATAAACCTAAATAAATAAAACAAAAAACTTAGAAAATATATTTATTATACAAGTATTCTATTTATTATTAATTATTTACAATTATCTATATATTAATACTATTATTAAATTATTATATATACTAAATTAGCAAACAAAAATCTAAAACTTTTTACATAATTCTAATATACTAATAAGAAGCTAAGAAGAATATAAAAACTATATGCTATGTACAAAAATAAGAAAACTTAATTAAAAACCATTATTACTTATATAAACTAATTAAACTAAATTAATTATTATACATACTAAACTTATTTATAAAATTATAAAACTTTTTATAAAACTAGTTATCCATCATAGGACTCCATAAAAAATATAAAAAGTTCATAAAAATTATAAATAAGCTGTTTTAAAAATTACATACTAATTATTATTTAAAAGAAAATTAAACTATATTAATTATTATATATAGTATATGAACAGTAAAAAATGTGAAAAAATTACAGAAAGTATAAAATGTTATGAAGAAGCTAGGAAAAATAAGTTTGGACCATCAGCTTATTCCAATAAGCTGGAATAAGCTGCACAGTCCAAATAAGCCAAAAGAGACAAGAGTGGGTTAAGTACTAAATTTGGTAGAGTCTAACTGAAAAAAGACCCTAGGGCGACTGACATACAGGTACTCACTATCACTCTCATAAGGGGGAGGTCTCAGGTTCGACCCTGCCTCACCCCTTTTTGCTTTTTATTTTATTTTTGAAATTTTCTTTTTGCAAATCTAATAATAAGCTATATATAAGAAACTTTAACAAAGGAAAACTTTTTATAATTCACAAATAAGCTCTGTGTGAGCTTATTTGTGGCTCAGTTTCATCAAAAGAGGCAAATAGCCATAAGCCCTCTAAATAGAGGCTATCACTTAGCCTTAAAAGGTGTTTTTGGCTTTTTCATTTTATAGAACTATATATATACAGATAATATATAAATTTAGCAAAAAATGAAAGTTTAAAACTAAGAAATAAGCAAATTATGGGCTTATGACTTATTCAGTTAAGCCTTTGGGGCTCACAGTGAAGTCATAAGCTCATAATAAGCTTGAAAAAGCTATAAAGGGTGAAACAAAAGTATGTGTATATATGTACAGGTATAATAGGTGTATATGTACAAAAATAAGCACTGAAAAGTGCTTATTAGTATGGGCTTAAGGTTTAGACAGTTGAGCTTTTGATAGCTCAACTTGGATGGATTTAAAGCTCAAATGAGCTTGGTATAAGCCCAAACTGAAAAAGAAAGTATAAAAAGGTTTTGTACAAGTATAATAAGTAAGAATATACAAGCATGTGCACTGGATATAAGCCAATAAGCTCATACAAGCAAATAAGCTGTTTCAGGTACATGCAGTCCCAAACACCCCCTGCAACCTTTTAGTTGGCACAATTAAGCTCAGTAAATGAGCTTAAAAACCCAAGTTGTGAATTAAAGTTGCAAGTTATGCTGGTTGGCTTTCCAAAAAGCCCAAGCTCACCTAGTGGGGTCCACTAGTGAGCTTGTAGGAAGCTTATGAAAAGTCTCCCATTTGACTGAGTATGGTGAAAGACCAATACACACAGTCAAATGGGACAAACTAAAAGCACTTTGCAGCCCTAGAGAATAAGCTACAAATTAGAATTTAAAAGCTGGGATTTGTAGTTTGGTGGGTTGGCTTCTCAAAAAGCCAACTCACATAAAGTGGGTCCACCTTAATAGCTTTTAGTGAGCTTATGAAATAAGCTAGGATTGATGAGCTAGGCTGAGGACTCAGCATAGCTTTTAACATGTTGATAAGTTGAAGCTTGTTGCAGCCCTATGAGGAGAGCTGCAACATGAAATTAAAGCACAGAAACATGAAGTTGGGTAGCTTGGATTCTCAAAAAGCTAAACCACTCAAGCCATGGATCTCTAATGAGCTTGTAAAAGCTTGAAGGAAATGGTGTAAATGGACTGCATAAGCAGTCCATTGTTGTGAATGAGCAAACTATCAAGCTCTTAATTGACCTATCAAATAAGCTCTGATAAGCTCAACTTACATTGAGGCATTGAGATGGGTACCTTGGCTTTGTGAAAAGCCAAGGGTCACATACTCAAGTTCACTGAGGAGCTTATTTCAAGCTTTTGGTAACTAGCCCCACTCAACTGTATGCTTCAGTTGAGTGGGCAAAATGGTACAAAAAGGTGGGTAATTTACGTGGACTAAATAAGCTAAAGACTGAAAAGTAAGTATAAATATAAACAATAAGATACTAGGGCTTCATAAAATACAAAGAAACATAGCCACAAGTCCAAAGATCAACAAGCTGCAGGCTTGTGAACTTGGGCTTGTGGCCAGGATACAGGGCAAAAACACCCTAAAATAAGCACTCAGAAAAGCACTTAAACATTAAAACTAAAAATCAACAAAAATAAATAAGCAAGACAAGCAGCTAAACATTGAAACCCTAGGAGCATATAAGCAGAAACTTAATAATAAAGGCACACTAAAAATAAACATTTAATCAAAAATCAGGTTTGTGGTAATTTTGACTTTTTGAATTTATGATCAAAGTTGACTTTCATCAACTTTGATCTTAATTTAATCACTGATTTTGATGTATTAGCTACCTCACCGATCCATTTGTCAAAGACCCGATATGGTTTTGGTCCAAAATTTGGGGATCCCACTTTCATGAGAATAGGGCAATGGTCCGAGGAGGTACGACAAAAAACTGTGACTGAGGCGTCATTCCAAATATCGAAAAAATTACTAGAGACCAAAAGCGATCAAGGTTAATAGCTTTTTTCCATGCTGGTCAAATCTTGTAAATCATCTGCAACCAAGCGGGAAGTCAAAAAGACCCACCCTAGACACGAAATCATTAAAAACAGCAACCTTGGGAGCATCAAATAAGCTGCCAATCCTTTCTTCTTAACATCTCACAATATTAAAGTCGCCAAAAACGACCCAAACAACGTCAACCGAACCCATAAGATGCTCAATCTCAACCCAAAGTTGCTCCTTAAGGTGACTAGATTGAGGAGCATAGACATTAAGAAGACCAACCTTTTTTTATACCCCAACCCACTCACCAACAACTCCAAGATAGTTCCTATTGACAAACTTTAGCTCTTGAGAAAATAATCGAGAATCCCACATAGTGAGCATCCCACCAGACGCTCCTTCGGAGCTGCTGTAGGCAACCTCAACAAACGGATGCGGCCAAAGGGATCGGGTTAAGAACGAGTCTACATCCTCCATTTTGGTTTCTTGAATACCAAAAAATAACTAGGCATATTATCCTCAATCAAACGCCTAATCCAACTCTTTTTAAAATCATGACCCAAACCATTGAATTAAAGGAGATACCAATCATTAACACAAATATGACACCTAGAAACCATGCCACACTAGAACTAAGAAGATCTTTGTGCGACCTGGTTTGGAGACGTCTTGAAGGAGAAGCCGATTAGAGTACCTATGTTTTTCACTGCCTCTTTCTCCTCCAAACCCTCCAAGCTTGCATTCTAAGAGAAACAGTTTTGAGACCCAACACGAGATCCAATCACAAGTCTTCTCCTCCTTTTAGACCTTTTTTCTTATCTTCACTGCCAAAAGGTTCTTTTCCAACATTATCCGAGATTCGTTGAAAACTAGAGAGTAGGTTCTCTAATTCCAAATCCTCTTAGACATTCTCAGAATTATGGTCAATGGGGGCGTTCAGGTCTGGGGTGGAGTTATTAACCTGGTTTATGTGATCCATAGAACCAATGGGATCACAAGATTGACCATCTTGAGAAGGCCTGACAAAATCCACAGAAGAGGAGGAGTGGGTCGGGTATTGATCCAAAGGAAGTGGGGGAGGCAGCCCAGAACTAAGGGGAGATAGATGGGGGACCTCTTTATCATTAAAAGGATCAGCCTTGAGACCATCACCATTTACAACCCTAGAGTGCGACATTGGGGAGTGAGAAGGTGGTGACCTTTCATTTTCTCCATGACCCAAAATGTTATCAACGGGGGAAGCAATACCACCACCAAGACCATGATCTACTAAAGTGGGACCAACAAATTCTTCTTCAAAGTTTGAGATGCAATCACTCATATTGAGTCCATCACTTGAAGAGGAAATGAGCGATGCTTGGACAGGTTCTTCAGAAACCCTGACGGAATATGCCTTACTATTTAGGGTAACGCTTAATGAATGATTTATCTCACTCATTTGGTAAGTGAGAACCAGAGATTTAACCCCATGGAGGTTTTTAGAATCGAAATCAAGTCTCCCCACCTCAAGGACTTTCCCGAACTGATTAGCCACCAACTTAACGTTACCACTATTTCTCGCTAGAACCGGAAGACATTCGATAGTAACCCACGTGAGCCTACCGGATTGTTCTCCATTGTCTTCCCATAACTTTAGGTCATTGAACCACTGTTGCAACCAAATTCTATTAGCATCAAGGCATGATTTAGCAATTTCCTTAGAGTTACATTCGAAAAGGAGCGAAAGACCCCCTATGTACTTCACCCTACATTCATCCAACCCGTTGTTGCTCACAATATCCCATGCATTTTGGAGCACCTGGAAATTCTTAGCCTTCCCCACCCAACTACACTCAAGCCTCGACTTAATAAAGCAATCTTCCGAAATAGATATGGGTTGGGTTTTAGGTTGAGCATGGTCCTGGTGGCCAAGAACAGCCTCTTTGAAAGTTTTGTTATAAGGTTTCGGATTGGTTCTAGCTTAGAGTGAACCCCAGGAGTAATTGGTGGAAAGTCAGACATGGGGACACTTTTTCCCCTACTTTGATAAACTTAGCACAATTAATCACTAACTTGGAGTCACCTATCAAGATTCCTTTGAGTCTCCCTTCAAACGTTACCATATCTCCCACATTTTTGAATCTAACAAAACCAAATCTCGAACCCTTTTTTGTTTTTTTGAAGGCTATATAAACATCCACAACATTACCATATCTCCTAAACATCTTCCATAATGCACCATTGTCCCAAGAATCTGGAAAATTAGTGAAGAAGAAGGAAACAACCCTATCCCTCATAACCCTATTGAAATCAGATAGCTTTCCATGAGATCGATTACTTGTGTAGTCATACCCCGCGTTTCTGGTACTACTATGTCTCCTTGTAATATCTTCGCAATGATTTACCCCTTGTTTTTTGTTGTTTTTCCGATGGACAATGGTCCAACCTTCATCATTGGTGGTATGGTTGTCATTGGTGGTAGGGTGTGGTGGTTTAGGGCGGCGGTGAGGGCTGCTATTGTTGGAGGGGTAGGGTGGGTGAGGGTGGTTGTTTGGGAGGTGCGTTTCTCTCACCATTGACCTTAGGGAGAAAAAGTCAGAGAAGACTGGTTCGTTTGTAATATCGGTAACCAATGAGATTATTGAATATGTTTTCACTAAATATGGGAATAAGTGGCATTCAGACCAATCAATGGTTGACGTGATATTCGAAGACTTGTGGCAAAGGCATTACAATCAACAGGAGGTTGCGCAAGGTTAGTGTATTATGTTGCATGTTTGCAGTGTTATGTATAGATGTGTATTATGTGTGGATACTTAATGTTTGTGTATTATGTTAGAAGATTTGCCTTATGGTGTGAGTTAGGCCCTTTGTCAAACACCATAACAAGTTTGGCACTGAACTAAGTTTGGCCCTAGTCAATCATCATAAACAGGTTAATTGCCCTAGGTTCATGTGCTTAATGTGAGGGAAATGTAGTCCTAAGTTTGATCCGGTTAATGTGATTTAGTGGTTATCTAATTGTTTGCACATATTTATATATAAGGGAATGAAGATGATTGAAAATCTTGGCAATAGGGTAGCAAAGCTTGAAGGTCTGTTTGGTAGTCTAAAGAGGCAAAGGAGGCTAAGGAGGCAAATGAGGCAAAGCAGGAAAAGAAGATGAATAAAGGTATGCATTTGGCTATATTCCAGCTCTTGTCTTATAGATTCATAAATGTTGAAAACGAGCGTGGAAGCCCGCGCGTTGCGGCGGGTGAGTTTGCGTGGATTTTTTTATTTTTATTTTGTTAGGTTTTAAATGTATTGGGTAATGGGACATTTTTATTTGATTTTTTTTCAATCTTTTATGCTTGAACTTTGACTTTTGAGTACAAAGTAGTCGGTGTACCCGCGCGTTGCTGCGGGATCACGATAAATGTGTTCGTCTTTCTTTTATCTGGCCGGCATATCCTAAAAAATACGAAATGAATTGAATTGTTTGCCAAATATATTGAAATGTATTGAAGTCTTGAAAGTTATGCATATTTATATTTGTTTTCATTGGGAAAATTATTTCGTGAATAATAGCGCAAGTTTCGTAATTTTTCGAGTCCGTTTGGTACGTTAAATGAGCCTCGGAGTGATTTCATGAAAAGTTTAGCCAAGATTGACACTTACACCCTCTCCGCCCCTAAGTTTCATTTCTCACCCTCACATTTCAATTTACATTTCACACCCTCCCATTTTATATATAAATCATTTATTTTTATTCATTTCATTTTTTATATCAAAAACCCACACACAACTACACTCTTTCTCTCTCTCTCTCTACTTGCCGGATTCTTCATAAATTCCGGCAACACCAGCAGTTTCCGGTGCCGCCGTTACCAGAATATTTTTCGTCGACTCCTTTTCTTAGTCGATTCGATAGATCGACTCCCTCTTATCATTTCTGAAGTTTGTGAGCTTCTAGCTCCCACCGTACCACCCTCACGCGCTGCCACCATCTTCTGTCACCATCACTGCCACCGCCGCAACCTTCCCACCTTCATCACCACTGCCGAGACCACTGCCACAGTCACAATATTTTTTCGTAGATTTATATATATTTTTTTAGATCCGTATATATCCGAAAAAAAATATATACATATTTTTGTATATTTTGTAGATCTAACCCTTTTTTTTTTGTTAGTGTTGCGATGTGGTTGCTTTGGCGCTGCTGTAACCGCTTCTCTTCCACCAAAAGGTTGCCGGAAAATTTTCGTGTGATTTATTTTTAAATCTGTTGTTCAAATTTCTTATGGAAATTTTGTTAAATTAAGTTTATGTATTGTAACTGTTTGTAGATTCGTTTCTAATGAACACGTTTTGTTTTTTTTTTTTTTGTTTTTTTTTTGTTTGTTTTTTTTTATCATTATTATTATTATTTGGTTTTTATTGTGATAAACAGTGAAGTACAGCCCACTGAAGCCAATGTACTGTGCGAACCACTGTTGATGTAACAGTGATGTACAAATTTTTTATGCGGGAAAAATTCCCATCTTTAGTATATATATATATATATATATATATATATATATATATATATATATATATATATATATATATATATATATATATATAATGTGTTTGGAATGTATTTCTCCCTTATAGATGACAAGGGAAAGGCAATATTGATTGTAGAGGAGACTATGTCTCATGTGCAATATGGGATAGCATATCAACGACTGATGAATTATTGGATGAGGTCATAGCAAAATATGGGTCATACAACACCATCACAGAAGAAAATTTAGATGAATATCTTGATGAGATGTTTATCAAGAGAAAGAAGCAAATGCAAGAAGGTAAATATATTCAATCTCTTAAAGTAGATGTTTGGAATGTCTATCTACCTTATAAATGTTATTGATTTAAACACTTGTATAATCTTTGCAGTTGTCAAATCCAGGGGCAAGTCAAGTGAAGTGATCATTACATCTGACAATGCCACTGATGATATTCTATCTGCGTCATCAACTGACCGTGAAGCTGATGATGATGAGGGTAAGCAGAGGTTGCAAGCATTGGGTAGCAGTATTGCTTCTAAGACTAGAAGATCAAAGTGGGAAGCTAAAGGTAAGAATAGAAAGGGCAAGCCATCTGAGGGCACCCATTCTGGTTGCAGAGTTGAAGAGGAAGAGAAGGCCTCTGAGTGTAAATAGAGTAAAATAAAGCCTCTAAGTGTAACAGGTTGTGTCCTTGGCCTAAGAGCTAAGTCTAAAGAAGAGGTTCCTAAAAAAAGTGGTAGGTGAGAGAAAGATGATACCATTAGGTGTGGAGGATGCCTTCCTTTTATAGTTGGTCTTCCTTGTCGACACATGGTGGTCACGGGTCGTGACAATGATATTTTTGGGCGGGAACCTTTTCGTGGTCAAACCCTTTGATTGTCTTATTATCTTGACGGCGACACTTTTGGGTTGGACTGCCATGTTTCCCTTTAAGGATCTGCGCAAATCAGTCGCGTGGTTTCAGATAATATTCCTTACTGTTGGACCCTTTTTCTTAGTTAAGGTTAACTACAAAGTTAATCTAACCAAGTTCCATGGTATAGCAAAGTATTGATTAATTATAAAAGCAAATAAACGTAAAAGATAAGACACAAAGTTTTTCAATGTTTAATCCTTTATTAGAAATTAATCAAAAGAATTATACCCAAGTGTTTGCGGAACAACACTTGGGATTGAAATGACAAGTATGGTGTACTCCTCACTAAACCCAAACTAAGTTTGAGTGACAACTAAGATCCTGCTGAGCTAACTCAGGGATTGTGTTGTTCTTTGGAGAGAGTAAAGATTTGGTTTGTGAATGTCTAAGCATTAAGTGCACAAACGTAATCTTTACCTCTCTCACTTATTCTCTATTTATACACAAGTAATTTCTAACACTTACCTAATGGACAAAGACTACAAGACAATATTACATCATCCTACATTGGACAAAATACATAGGTATTTTGTCCCTGTTACAATTGGCTATAAGTAGTAAAGGACAAAGATGCTTTCTGGTCTTCAGTGTTGACACAGTTCTTGGTATTATACTCATTCAGGGAAAGTTGACCTTTGCATGATAAGGACCATCCCTTATCCATTCAAACTAATCCCGCCTTTACTTCAGTCTTCTTATCTTCCGTCTTTGTTCACTCAGTGATCTTAGTTGGTGAGGAGTCATGGAACTCAGTGAGTTATTGTCATCCCTCACTGAGTCCATCATCCTCTTCTTTGGCTCAGGTATCATTCACTGAGAACCACCTCACTGAATGGTGAACCTTTCATCATAGATTCGCCCTGAGCGTCTTGAGGATGACTCACTGAACAACTATGCATTCAGTGACTTGTTTGGTGTTCTCGGTTATGAAACACTTAGGATATTTTATGTTCAAATCCTGGATTAAGGAGTTTGGGTTTTAACAGACCCAGCAGTCTCCCCCTATTTGGATATACAAATAGCCTGAGTGTTTTCAAGGTTTTGTGAGAGATAGCAAAGGTATTATCTCTACAATCGTGACTTACTACGTATTGTTTAGGACACTGAATGTTAAACAAAACATCAATATTATTCATGATTATTACAATCCTAAACAAAACAAAGTAAATAAAGATAGTTGGTGTTGCAGACAAGCTCAGGCTTTAGAACTTCAGACCCATGGCTTCAAGTTTGGCTCTCTTGGTGTTCAGTAGGTGTTTATCAGGATGCTCTTTGATTTTGTTCTTCAGGTCATGACAGAATCTTGCATTAGCCTCATTCTTGATGGGATTGGTGATGAAGAAGTATCCTGCCATTGCCTTTACTCCAGCATGATCAATGTCAGCCCATCTTTGGAAGGCTGGATCTCCAAACTCATCTGTGAAGAAGAGGCCTCTCTCAGGTTGCTCGATGACTAAATTGTTCACAAATTTAACTCCTTCATGGAGGGCTCTGTTGCAGTTTAGACCTGGAGCACTGACTTCTGGTTCAGTCTCTATCTTCTTCCTTTTTCTTTTAGAAGACTGAGTAGGGGGAGCCTGAATAGAAGGTACTGATGCTGGTAGCAATGAAGGAATCCCAAGTTCCTCATGCTTTTTGGCCAAAAGATCATACCTGATCCTGAGGGATTTTTGTAGGTTCTTGAAAACGACAATGTTCTTCTTTGCAATAATTGGACCTAGCTCATCAAGCTCAGTGATCCCAAAGTCAGTAAATCTGAAGGGATCATGAACTTCAAAGTATCGTTTGTCCTTACCTCTGTAGACAGTGAGAACAGCTGGTTTGGAGTTCTGATGAATCTTGACATCAGTGATAGTTTCTGGGTTCAGTCTCTGTGTCATGATCCAGGTATACTTCTCAATGTTTTGTTGCCTAATTTCAGCAGATCTCTTCAGTTTGGCCTCCCTTTTTTCTTTTAGAGCTATCAGAGCAGCATCCTGAGCCTTTTTGAATTTTTCACCACCTTCTCTATGTGCAAGGTCCTGAGGCTTCAGTCCAATAGTTGTGGCTTCCTCATTGACCACCTCAATGAGAGTAGCCTTGCTTGCCTGTTCCTCCAAAGCTACTTTCCTCAGTCTTTCCACTTTATCCATGTGAGCTTGGATTTCATCTTCAGTCATCATGTATGTAACACCATTCATTTGAAAAGGAATCCTGACAGGTGCATCAGGGTCCGGTCTAATGACTGAAGAAGCAGCAACCAATGTAGTTGTAGGCTCAGACACAATAGTGAGAATGCCTTTGCCCTTATCCGTCTGGATTGATGGTTGAGTGGTGGTTTCAGGAGACTGGAAGGATGAGATTGGAGTGGCTTCAACTATGTGCTCCCCCTCAGCCTGAGAGGAAGGTTGACTGGTGGAAGTATTAGGGACACCTGCTTGTGGTACTTCAGTGGATCTCTCTTCCTCAACTGTTGCCGCAGCGTCGGTGAGAGCAAGAGTTGGTGCCACTGAAGGACCCTTGAACGCCTGGTAAAGTTCTGAGAACATGTTCTTGATGTCAGCAGTGTCCTTCTGAATTAAAGACACTTTGGCATCCAGGGAAGCCTGAGAGGATTCAATGGTAGACATCCTTGGCCCAAGATTCCAGGCCAAGGAGTTTGAAGACTTAGCCCAAGCAGCCAAGTTTTTCTCCATTAGGCTGAGTGATGAGCAGATGGACACCACTGAAGAATTGAGACCCTGAAGATTTGCAGCCTTTAGCATATCCACCAACTCAGTGAATTGAGCAGAATTCTGTTGGTAGGTTTGAGCAGCCTGAAGAATCTTGCGGTTGAGTTCAGGGTCATCTTTGACAGACTCTTGAATGGTAGAAACGCTCTTTGTGATTTGGCTGAGCGATTCATTGAACTTGATGAGATGCCCATTAAGAGTAGTCAGTTTGAATGCAACATCAGCCTGTTGTTCGAAAGTGTTGTCATGATAGGCTTCAACTGAGTCCCTGAGGTTGCAGTAGTGAACAGCCTGCTCAGTGTGCATGTCAAACACATCTTCAGTGATATCATTGTAGATGACTTTGCAGGCCTTTTTCAGAAACTTCATCAGCTTTCGTTCAGTGAGGGGCCTGGAGTCATCATACTTAGCAAATTTGTCAGGAGAGGAAGGTTCTGGTACATCTTCTTGTTGAGCAACATGAGACAGAAGGGATTGTTCAGTGGCTGTTGCTTCAGTCTCCATATCATCACCAGCTTCATAGAACTCTTCCTCACTAACTTTGCTATCATCATCATCAGAGTCAAGAACAACCTGAAAAGTAGCCATTGAATCTATCTGCAAAAATGGGTTAGCCGGCTCCTCTTCATAAGAAGACTTCCCTTGGTTATAGTCGCTCCCTGACCCCTCAAATCCAACAGACTGGGTTTTATCTGTCTGGTCCTCAGGGTCAGTTTGCGAAGAATGAGCAGCTCCGTGAGGGGGTGTAGGTTCCATATCAGCGGGTGGTTTTAATCCCCCTGAGTCTTTGTCCCCTGTGACTCCTTCAGACACTGACGGGTGTGCTTCAGTGTCATCATTAGGAGTCAATGAAATGTTAAGGCCCCCCGTTCCAACAGGCTGGTGCTGACCTGTAGAAGATTTAGGGGCCGCTACTCCCTGAGACTCTGGTTGTGATGTACCAGAGACGTTAGCGGGATAAGTGGAAGGCGCTCCCCTACCAGCGGGTTGTATATTTCCCTCTGGATCTTTGGGAGTAGTCGTGTGGACCAAGGGCACTGACTGTGATTTGTCAGTGACCTTCGTTGTCCCTGGGGGTGAAGGAGCCTGGTCAAGGGTGACATTTTTGGGCTTAGGTCTTCTTTTTGGCTTAGAAGCCTGTGTCCCTGAAGCCTCAGGGCCCTGTGCCTTGGGTTTGGTTTTTGGCACGATCTGAGACTTCCTTGTCCTCTTAGGAGGGGAAGGTGGGTACACTGAGTCCCTCCGATTGTTTATGGAAACCATATGGGCCGTCAATTCTATGTTTGAGACTGAGGATGGGTCTTTTGAAAAATTTGAAGAACTCAGGATGGCTGGTAAAGAATTTAAGTGTTCATCCTGAGTGTAGTCACAACCCAGTAACCTTTGAAGAGCACATGAGATAAACCTAGGGTATGACACATAGTGTAACCTAGTTTTATTCAGTAGCTTGGTTACAAGATCACCATAAATGATCTATCCAATGTCGACAGTGACCCCATTCATTAGGCAATAGACCATCATCATTTGAACAGAATTAATCTGTTCAGTGGATGAATGGTTCCCACCGAGAACCTGAATCACAAAAGTGAACAGGATCTTCCAAGCCATGGGAAAAGAGCTTTTGGTGATGGGGGACTTGTCCAAATATTTTGGATCCAAAGCAATTTTTTCTAACCCTGATTTGACATCACTAGGGTCAGGGTGTGCAACATATTTTCCCTTGTTATAATCAAGTCCTGTTGCAGAGCAAAAAGTTTTAAAATCCAGGACAAATTTTCTTTTCCCATTTAAAACAGAGAAGCTGATGAGAAATTCCTTGTGAGGCCTGAGTTCGTCCTCATCAGCACTGGGTGTCGGGTCAATGGCCTGAGCAGTACACCAGAACTCCCTGAGGAGGTGATGATACTGAAAGTAGGGTGTTGAGGTGAAGGCCTTTTTCAAAGGACAATTGTACATATATTTCATTATTTCCTTGTCGGCAGGAACATTGGTTGGGTAATTAAAATTGCCTACAACATTGTTTGTTTTAAATTGTACATCAGCCAGAGTCTTGTTTGCCCATTGAGGTGCAAGCATGATTCCTTGGTCTTCTGCCATTTTTAGGTCAAGAAAAGGTTTTGAAAGTTTAATGGCAGAATATCACACCCCAGATGATTCACAAGTTAACACTAACTTGTTTTCTGTTGTGAAGAGTGTAATATTGTTATCAAGATGTTTGCAAACAGGAAGGATTTCTTGTTGCAAATTTCCTAACCAAGAAAAGATGTTTTGAAAATACCTTTTGTTTTGAAAAGATTACACACAACTTTGCAATGGAGAAATTTTTGCAGAGTTTCTTTAAGAAATTTTTGTGTGTGTGTTTTGTGATTTTGGAAAGGGGTATTTATAGAGGGTGAGGAATCCCATTGGTCAGAAATTTTGAAAATCAAAATGTAGAACCGTTTTGGGATCCGCATTAAATGCCACCACTCCACATACCCAAGTTTTTCACAACTGTCGAGGTAAACAGTATAAAGAGCCTGCACAATATGCACTTTTGCAGACATGATGTCACAAAAATATCAAAGGATATTATTTATGAGGGAAGGCATTAAATGCCAAGTGGGATGTTGATGTGTAAGTGGGGGATCAGGTATGGATGCCAGTAAAGCAGAGACATATATTCCTATATTAAATAGAAAATTCAGTTACCAACCTAGGACATTTACTAACTAGATACTTGAAGCATTTAGTTATGCATTGAATTTCATTAGTATAACGTCCTGAGCCCCCTGAATGAGAATTCATTCAGTGTGAATTATTTTGGGTGAGGAGACCAGTGAGTTACAATCTCAAGGTGAGAAGCTCCTTGTGAGTGATTTTGGTGATGTTTTATGGGTTTTACTGAGGAAGGTTGATTATCAGGGGATAAGAATAGACACCATGTAAGATATCTCAATCAGTGATCTGATTATCAATATCTAACATGCCTAGTTCTGCTTTCAGCCTGGTGAAAGTAGGTTCATCCAAAGGTTTAGTGAAGATATCAGCTAGCTGATACTCAATGGGAATGAAGTGTAATTCAATATCACCTTTCATGATGTGATCCCTGATAAAATGATATCTGATATCAATGTGTTTTGTTCTTTGATGAAGCACTGGGTTGTTTGATATGGCAATTGCACTTGTGTTATCACAAAAGATGAGTACCATTTTGTAATGAATACCATAGTCACTTAGTTGACTTTTCATCCATAACACATTTGCACAACAGCCAGCAGCAGCAACATATTCAGCTTCTGTTGAGGACATTGCAACAGATTGTTGCTTTTTAGCACTCCAACAGACTAGCTTTCCTCTAAGAAATTGGCAGTAGCCTGAAGTGCTCTTCCTATCCATGTTGCATCCAGCATAATCAGAGTCTGAGTAACCTTTAAGATCAAACCCTGAACACTTGGGATAGTAGAGTCCAAGACTGGAAGTGCCCTTAAGATATCTTAGTATCCTTTTGACAGCAGTGAGATGAGATTCCTTTGGTTCAGACTGATATCTTACACATAAGCACACTGAGAATTGAATATCCAGTCTTGAGGCAAGAAGATACATCAGTGACCCAATCATACCTTTGTATAGAGTAGGATTAACTGGTTTTCCAGCAAGGTCAGGCCGTAAATTGTTGGGAGGTACCATTGGGGTTTTCACTGAGGCACAGTTACTGAGGTCATACTTTTTGAGTAGGTTCCTAGTATACTTTTCTTGACTGATGGAAATTCCTTTCTTAGTTTGTTTGATTTGTAGTCCAAGAAAATAAGTGAGTTCTCTCATCATACTCATTTCAAATTTCTTTGTCATCAGCTTTTCAAACTGTTTACAAAGTCTGTAACTTGTTGAGCCAAATATGATGTCATCCACATATACTTGGACTAAAATCACATCCTCTTTTGTTCTATAGGTGAACAATGTATTGTCAATTTTGCCTCTGACAAACTTGTTTTGTATCAGGAAGGCTGAAAGAGTTTCATACCATGCCCTGGGAGCTTGTTTTAGACCATAAAGGGCTTTGTTAAGCTTGTATACATGGTTGGGAAACTCACTGCTTTCAAAGCCAGGTGGTTGTTGCACATATACATCTTCTTTAATGGTGCCATTTAGGAATGCACTTTTTACATCCATTTGGTAGACTTTAAAGTTCATGTATGTTGCATATGCAAGAAAGATCCTGATGGCTTCCATTCTTGCAACAGGTGCAAAGGTTTCCTCATAGTCAATACCCTCTTGTTGATTATATCCTTTTGCAACAAGTCTTGCTTTGTTTTTTACTACTGTTCCTGACTCATCTGTCTTGATTTTGATGACCCATTTCATTCCTATGATAGACACTCCCTGAGGACACTCAACTAAGGTCATGACATCATTTCTATCAAATTGTTCTAACTCATCTCTCATGGCCTGAACCCAACTATCATATTTAAAGGCTTCTTTCACATTTTTAGGCTCTATTTCTAAGATAAAGTCAACATAGAGGCATACATTGGTTGAAGCCGCCTTGAGTTTGGCAGCCATGCTCCTTGTAAGCATGCCTTTTCAAGGTTCACCAATGATGCTAACAAGTTCAATTGTTTTGGACTTGGTCCAGCTATCCTGAGGTCTAGGATAGGCATTGGAACTTGTAGAGGCCTGATGTATACTTGGAGTGGGTTCAGATAAGGGTGCCTGAGGTGCTTCAAGATTGAGATTTTCAACATCCTCAGTATGGTTAATTTGTGTTGTGGTATCCTGAACAATAGGTTCACTGGTGGTGGTCTCATTGGGGACTGGTTGAGTTTCTATGAACTCACTGATGGTGGGTTGAGGTAGGTTGTGTGGATTGATGTAGTAAGAGACATCAGCATCAGCTTGATATTGTGTGGAGAGATTACTCTCAGGATGAAACTCATCAGGAGGATATCTTGATGAGTTATCAATACCAATTTCTTCCACAGTGGAATTTGAGAATCTAACAGCTTCAGTACTCTCATCAAAAGTGACATGGAAGGTTTCCTCAGTCTGTTGTCTCCTGGTGTTGAATACCCTAAAGGCTTTTGAGACAAGGGAGTACCCTAGAAAGTATCCATCATCAGCTTTTGCATCAAACTTTCCAAGATGGTCCTTATGATTATGGATAAACACAGGACATCCAAACACATGGAAATAGCTGATATCTGGAATCCTTCCTTTAAACAACTCATAGGGAGTTTTGCTATGTCTCTTCACAATAATGGACCTGTTTTGTGTATAGCAGGTTGTTTTTACTGCCTCAGTCCAAAAATGTTTGGAGAGAGCAGATCAATTAAGCATTGTTCTAGCAGCCTCAATGAGAGTTCTGTTTTTCCTTTCAGCAACTCCATTTTGTTCAGGGGTGTAAGGAGAGGTAAAGTTTTGAGAGATACCCTTCTCATCACAGAAACATTCAAGGTCATTGTTTTTGAATTCAGTTCCATTATCAGTCGTGATTTGTTTGACCCTGATGTCATTTTGGTTTTCAATCTTCCAGATGAAGGACATGATTGTTTCAGCAGCCTGACTCTTTTTGGTCAAAAAATATACCCAAGTGTATCTTGAGTATTCATCTACTATGACCAGAGTGTACTTCTCATGATGAATAGCCATTGGACTGATGGGTCCAAAGAGATCCATGTGAAGTAGGTGCAGGCATTTGGTGATAGAGGAATTTTGTTTGGTTTTAAAGGATGCCCTGTAGTGTTTACCTTTTTCACAGGCAGGGCAGGGTTTATCTTTTGTGAACACAAGTAATGGTAAGCCAAGGACTTTGTTTTGTTTAGCCAGGTTGTTTATGTCTTTGAAGTTCAGGTGGGACAGTCATTTATGCCAAAGCCAGTTGAGGGTTTTAGTGGCTTTAGCAAAAAGACATGTTCCATTCTGAGTGAGTGAGGACATATCCAAGACATGGATATCCTGCCTTCTTGGTGCAGTAAGAACTACTTCTTTGTTTGCATTAAAGATAGTACCTTGCTTATCATCAATGTAGAACCGTAGAGGGGGGGGGGGGTGAATACGGTTTCTTTGGCTTTTTAGATGTTTAAAAACTTTAAGCCAAAAGAGAACCAAGTGGTTGTATAATCAATCCAACAACCACTATCACAACTAAAGTATATAAAGCAAGTAAAGAACACAACGATATATACTGGTTCGGGATGGGGGGTTTATACCATCCGTACGTCCAGTTGCGAATCCGCGACTCCGATACTATTCACTAGTATAATCCTTTCGGTGGACTACAAACGGTTACAATTCACTCCACCGATACTCACTAATATCGATGCTCACAAAGAAGGAGATATTCCCACGGTATTCCGCCCTCGGAAACCACCCAAAAGAATCTCACGATTCGACTTCACCTAAGGATCACAAAGATCACAACCAAGACTTCCACCCGGAAGTATCAAACCCCAACTAGATCCCCAATGATCTAGGCTTGGTCACCAAGACACAAGACTTCCATTACAAACAATTGAATGAATGAATGAATGTTTGTTCAATCAAGTCCTAACCTAACCTAGAGACTCGATTGTAGTAGAAAGGGTATAAGAAAGAAGACACTCGACACAATCACAAGAGTGGATTAGGTTCTTGTGATTCTTCCCTTGCAAAGATATGTGTTCTTCCAAAGATGTTAGTGTGGAAATCAAGAACACAAGATTAGAGATTGAGAGATTGAGAGATTTGAGAGTGTTTAGAGAGAAAGAATAATGGCAAGGGGTGAGGAATACAAGAGGCAAGGCATGGTATTTATAGGTAAAAACCCAACTTGGGAATATTTTACCGAGGTCGGCGCATCACCCACGCGTTGACGCGTGGGAGGCGCGCCAGACACCCAGGAAAAATATTCCCGAGGCTTTGGGTGTTTGGCATTATAAATGCCTTAACTTGCTAAACCCTCAATTGTACTTCACACTAAACCTTAACATTAATCATTCTAAGGTTTACCAACTCAAATAGCCAATTTGGAAAATCATTTGTGAAGTGTTTAAAGAGAAACCAAATTACCAAGGGTTTAAAATGTAGATAGGGTAATTTGGAAGGGGTAGAAGTGTATCTCCTTACATGGCATAGAAAAGAGAGAAAGAATATGCCAAGGAATATTCCAATGCTTGGGGGGGGGGGAGAATGTGATGGAGGGTTGAGATGAAATGGTTTGAATTGGATGGCTAGGATCAAAGGGAGCCTCCCTTGGTTTTCAAACAATTTGGCATGTGGAGAAATGTGGATGGATGAGATGATCTCATTAGAGATGGATGGCTAAGATCACACTTGCCTAGGTTAGGGTTAAGAAAGGATATGCCAAGGAATATTCTTTGCTTGGGGGGAAAGGAGAAATGGAGGGTTGAGATGGTTTCATTTGAATTGGATGGATGAGATCAAAGGGAGCCTCTTTTGCTTGGGGGGAAAGGTTGGATCAATGGTTAGGATTGTTTTGGTTTGAATTCAATGGCTATGATCAAACACATGTGGTGTTATAGGGAAGAGGGATTGGATGGATGGTTGAGATGTGTTTGATTTGAATTCAATGGTTAGGATGAAACCCATGTGATGATATAGAGATGAGAGGTTGAATGGATGGTTGTGATTTGTTGTAATTTGAAATCAATGGCTAGGATGGGAGGACCCTTATTAAGGTTTCAAATAATTCCCCATGTGTTAGAAATGAAGGGTTGAGATGTGTTGTAAGGGATTGAATGGTTGAGATGTAGTGTGTAAGGGAATATGTGAGGGTGTAAGAGATTGTGTAAGAGAATATTTGATTTGGATATGATTGGATATGATTGGTTTTGTCTTTTGTATAAATGGGATTAAGAGAGGATTAAGACATAATCTAATTGTCATTAAGAAGAAAAAGTTTAGACAATTAAGATTATAAGTTGAGAAAATCATAGGTTACTTATAGGTTCAAGTAACACAATGTCGAGAATCCATAGTTTCATATTTTGTGACTTTCCACGACTCGACGTTCTCAACTAATACCTTGGTTCAAACAAGTTAAGTGATTTGCCTTGATGTAAAGCATAACCCAAGTGGGAAAGGATGCATTTACGCAAAGTGACCTTTGACTTAGTTTGACCAATAACCGAGTAAACCCGTTACGTAATTAGAGAAGACGTAATCACGGGATATGAGCATATGGATGCTTCAACACGATGTTACGTGAAATATACAAGCTCGCTAAGTTTAGAAAAGCCTTGGCTAGAGGCGATAGTTAGAAAACATGAGTTGGCGTTTTCCCGTAAATGGATGTATTAAAAATAGGATTTCTCAAATATCAAAACTCGTTTCGAGTGTTCTCAATTAAGCACATAACATATTCATACCTGTTTTGAAGGATCCACATTTGTCGGGTAAGGGGAAAGCCGACTTTCAAAATTCGCCCGGAACCATACAGACTCCTGGCGCGTCACCCACGCGTTGACGCGCGGGCAGCGCGCCAGGAGCAGACATTGGCTCCAGCGATTTTGAGCTAACGTTTGTTATTTTATGTGTTTCAATGGTTTATTTGTCATCATTAAAACATAAAGAGATCTTGATCATGTTGCGTCAACAATCTCCCCCTTTTTGATGATGACGCACAAAAACCGAAAGCAAATAAAATTACCAAACTTAGCGAAGACAAAGCGCGCCTTTGGTGTAGCTTGCATCTTGACCTTTGCCTTGTAATTTGGTGAAGCCTTTAACATTACTTGAATGGTATTTACGCATCTTGCTTTCTTTCTCCCCCTTTTGTCAAATCAAAAAGGTGGGACTTCCATTTAAAATGGGAAAGTAGCTTGTTTCCGTGCTCCCCCTTGAACATAGCTCCCCCTAGATTGTTACTCCCCCTTCTTTTAAGGCGGGGATCCATGGGTCAAGAGCCTCACCTTTTGCGGTGGCCTAGCTACACATAGAAAGCACAACATGCAACCAACAAGAAATCCTCACATGTGAAAGTCCAAGATGGGTTAGGTTACCATTTGGAGACTTGCAACATGGGTTATACAACACAATATTATATATATATATATATATATATATATATATATATATATATATATATATATATATATATATATATATATATATATATGTATGTATTTGTCCCGTATGACTCCAATAACCTGTGGAAAACTAGAAGGGGGGGTTGAATAGTTTTACGTATTTTTGGTTTTATGAAAACTTAGTTTAGTTTTAAAACCTTGTTTACTTTTAAAACTTTGAATCGATCTTATGTGAATTTAAGTCTTGAACAATATGAACAACTACATCTAAGTATGAGCAATAATAATAATGCAAACTAAGTATGTGAAATCAACACATGCATAATATAAACAATTATAGCTATATACAAGAGATAAGTAAGTAAACGTTTATTTTATAATCCTTAGTTATATTTTGTATGAAAACTATAGTTGATCGAAATGATCAATTAAATGTATGTTACCTTTTTAGTTTGATTGTAAAAACTTTGTTTTGTGAATGAAACTTTTATTTGATCTTTAAGTAAAATCAATACTAGCACTATATGAGCAACTATATATATATATATATATATATATATATATATATATATATATATATATATA
>JARVZY010009196.1:0-25425 GCA_030686995.1 Artemisia argyi
TCTATTCTTCATATATGGTGGTCTCATAAAGATGCAAACATGGAGGGGCTTGAAGTCTATTTTGTTCTGGAAATACACCGTTGAGATTGTCTCATGTGAGCTGACTTCACATTAGCCGTTTCCTTGGTCTCACACAAGAAAACGACTAATCATGTCTTTGATCTATATATATCTTCTACTCTCTCATGTGTTGGATCATCCAGAAAATATACTTATTTCATTTCTACTTTTCATTGTTATTCACTTGATTGAGATCAAGTTATTGTTACTGTTTGAGAACAGTTTGGTTGTAATCGTTCGGTTGTTTTTGAGTAATAAAATCATTTGACTACGTTTTTCTACAATCAACAATTTTACGGTGCCCATGTTTGGGAGTGTATTTTGTATTTTGGTCTTAGTTGTAAAAAATTGTTGGACCTTAATGTTATAGAAGAAAATGTTACGGGTAGTTTAGTGTTTATATTTATATTTATATTATGTATCTGTAAGTTTCGGTTTAAACCGAAGTTAGTTTAGGCTGGGCCAATAAGATATCGGTATAAACCGTTTCTTAGATGGTCACCACTTTTATAGGGATTGAATCGGTATGCCTCTTTGTCTAACAGTCATGATGTATCAATGGCACCGATTCATGTAGTATAAATCAGTTAGGAATCTGTAAACAATTATTCAATCAATACAATTATTCAGTTAGTTACATATATTCGATTATTCATACTTTTCTGTCCCAAATTGCTGTTCCAAACGCACCATACAGAAGGCTAAACAAGTTTGATCGAAGGCATAGAATAACAAAAATAAAAATAAAATGATGTTCAAGAACTTAACCAGTCGATTTTATTATTGCAGAAGTCTATTACAATCAAGAAACTCCGTTAATGGAGGGAAAAACGGTAAACTTGAATCATATGGTATATTATTCACACATCTGTCTCATTAAATAGCCACAAAATCAAGGGACTTCTTTCCATCATGAGATTTCCCAAAGAAATTGTTCATGTACTCCTCAAATATGACTTCTCTGTAATGAGCCACCCCATCTCGAGCTACCACCTCAGGCAATGGTCCAATTTTCACCATAGGCAGTGGGGCGTTGAATATTGGGACGGACACTCTTGACTCGACACTGGTGGTCCGCACTCGGTGTTCTGCACTTTTGTACCTCCCGTTGCTAATAATCTATAACATAAACACCGAAAGCAAAAATTTTCAGCAACTTATGTTTGAACTTTAAAAGTTATTATGCAGCCCACGTGTGTGCGAAGTACAGTTAATGCATGAAATTTAATTAACCTGTAGAGTATCACCAATGTTGATGACCAAAGCACCATGGACGGGTGGAATCTCAATCCAATCTTCTTTTCCTGATGATGAGTCTTCACCTTTTTTCACGTACAGTCCACCAATCCCATCTTGAAGAAGCACCGTTAGCGTGCCCATATCTGAGTGCCTCCCGACACCAACTGTCAGATCAGGGTTAGGACAGGTTGGGTAGAAGTTCATGTTGACCATCCTTAAACCCATAAGCGCATCAAGCCTTGAGTCGTCTAGTTTAAGTCCTAGGTTACCCATGAGTGCGTGCAATAGCTTTTTAACCATCTTAGTCGATGTCTTTATGTACTCAAGTGCTACTTCCCTATAAAAATACAAGCATAAAAACGTGATAAGCAAATGGGTAAATTGGTCATTTTCAAAATTTTAATGGATGAGGGGAAAACACCACTATTGTAACACCAAGTATAGATTTTGTAAGTAGTTTATAATTCTTACTTGCATTCATTAGGCCAAAAGTCGAGAGCATCAACATCATTGGTGTATATCATGCTAATATAGTCTTTCCACTCCAAAGCCTTCTCTTTCTCAGGAACAAAGCTAGTCCCATACTTGACCATAGGACTCGGACTCACTCCCTTGAGATACACAGCCTTCTTTTCTGATGGTTGGTTGAAAAACTGGTGGGCTGACACTTTAAGTGACTCCAAGAGCTCCAATGGGACACCATGGTTCACCACCTGGAAGAAGCCGAGTGTTTCAGCCGCATGGGCAATGGACTTGACCACTTGGTCATGGTTAGGACCGTCAAGCTGTGATAGATCAATGGTCATGTTTTCAAGTGACACGGTTGCGTTTTGCTTGTTGATCCTGTGGTTGGGTGGTTGGATGTATTGACCTGGTACCTGTGTGAGGCCCGAGTCCACTAGACCTTTGACACCATTTCCATCTTTTACAACGAAGTTGAAGAATGAATTTTCATCGTTGAAACTTGGAGCCATGTAAAACCTGAAAATGTGTTTTTCTTGGTAATTTATGCAAATATGTGTTTCTGTCTTTGTACTTGTTTGAGTATCTACTCTACTTCCCTAGTATACCAATATGTAGTGTTATGGGTCATAAATTATCTAACTTTTGCATGCTATATGTATTTAAGGCATGGTCCTGGCCTCATAAGTTGGCAATTATTATACTCTCCTTCAAACTAATCATGTACGGAGTACTTCAACATTTATCCTTTTGAACTAGTAGCACATAGTTTTAAATTATTTGAATTTAACATATATTCTTTTAAATACTAACACAATAAAAAAATTAAAACAGAAGGAAGTCAAATTGAGAATATTAAAAAAATAAATAAATAAATACCAATCCCACCAACCCCACAACTCCTAAACACCAAACAAAGAGAGTCTATTCCTGTGTAGCATCCAAATTTTGATGTGAGTTGCCTTCATCCTCTACACAAGCTGCAAAACACTATGCTAATAAGAGTATAACATTATAACTCTATCAAACTTTCTTCAAAAGTCACTTACTAATTTTTCCGGATAAGAGAAGGACCTTGTCACCAGCCTGTTTGGTTTCGTGAGGGTAATGTAAACGCGTCCTAGTTCATACCGGAATCATCATCATACTGAATTCTATTTAATATAATAATCACATAGATTTTGTTACATCTAAAAATAAAATTACATATAACATTATACTATACGTAATATTATAATAATATTAGATTATTATATACAAATGGTTAAGTTACATGTATGTTATAATTTAAATATTATTACACACGTGTGTGTGATGTGCAAATGAGGTTGGTGTTAGAAAGTCAATATGTATGAGCCTTCAATCCATGATGCTCAAAGTTAGGCCCAAACATTTCCATTATGAATGTCAAGGTCTATCACCAACTTTATGGCATGAATCACTACTTCCTTCTAAAGTCAACAAGTCCCTTTGCTTCGTTGGTGCTTAGTTTCGTATTTCTTAAACTTGAATATCTTTAAATTAGGATAATAGTTACTTCTACATTCTCTATTACAACTTGCAATGCTGTGATTGCTGTCAAAACATTGATATCTAATGGCTTTTCCCGCCCAAGATACCTAAATACTTTTCTTCCTTACAAACTGATCATTCAGTTGTCATTTTCAGTAAGCTCGTTAATCGTAATCATTCCTTCATCTTTCAATAACAAATCCTTGGTTTCAATAATTCGAGATTCATTGTTAATTTGAATTTCCTTTTAGTTGAATTAAGTTCTTCTTCATTTCATTAGTGACTTCTAGAAAACCTATCAAGTTATTCTTTCAGCGTGTCGTTGTGTGATTCTTTGAAAGAAAACATATGAATGTATTGGTCGAACATCATACCAAAATGAATTAGAAATGACCTCTCAAAAGCAATCAAACTTTCCAATATTAAAAATTATTTTGATATATGTCAGGGAGTTTTTTGTAAATAAGGGTGGTGAAGAAATTGCTCAAGCAAAATACATATTCTAGCTGTTTTAAAAGCTAGTCATTAGGGAGCCTATTAAACCTTGTGGTAATAACAGCCAATTAATCATCGATCGAGGTCTCCTATTTCGGCTACTAATTGAGATAATAACTAATATCCTCCTATATGCAAACGAATCTCAACCAAATAAAATACTGAAGGCTTCATTAAACGCCGTGTGAGATTACATTTTGTGTTTAGTCATAGATATATTGTAAAAAACAATAAAGTACATAAGTTGTACGTGATGATCAATAACTTAACAATTCCATTTTACTATTGCAGATATCTTTTATTACACATGAGAAACTTTATTAAAGCTAGAGAGGGGAAGTTTTATTGGAAAATTGTAAAACTTGTATTTCTCATTTAGATAGTCACAAAATCAAGGGACTTTTTTCCATCATGAGATTTCGCAAAGAAATTTTTCATGTAGTCTTCAAATATGACTTCTCTATATCGAGCCATCCCATCTCGCGCGACCAGCTCAGCCAATGGTCCGATTTTTGCCACAGGCAGCGGGCTGTTGAATATTGGGACTGACACTCTTGACTGGACACTTGTGGTCCGCACTATATGTTCAGCACTTTTATACCTCCCATTGCTAATAATCTAGCATAGACACCAAAAACAACAAAATTTACACAAAGTTTGTTTGCGCTTTTAAAGTTACTTATGAAGCTAACATGCATGTGTCAGTTTTTCAATTTGACTAACCTGCAGTGCATCACCAATGTTGATGACCAAAGCACCATGGACAGGTGGAATCTCAACCCAATCTTCGTTTCCTGTTGACGAGTCTTCATCTTTTTTCACATATAATCCACCAATGCCATCTTGTAAAAGCACCGTTAGTGTGCTGATATCTGAGTGCCTCCCGACACCAACGGTTAGATCAGGGTTAGGACAGGTTGGATAGAAGTTCATGTTGACCAGCCTAGAACTCATAAGTGCATCGAGCTTTGAGTCATCTAGTTTAACTCCAAGATTCTCCATGAGTGCATGTAATAGCCTTTTCACCATCTCCCTCGAGGTCTTTATGTACTTGAGTACCACATCCCTACAAATATACAAACTCAAGATACTTAAAGCCTGATACGCAAATGGGTAAAATTGTCATTTTCGAAACAAATTTAATTGGGAGGTGACCAGTTGGACCATTTATGTAATTTACTCAATATATATATATATATATATATATATATATATAGGGCTGAGCAAACGACCCGAACGGACCGGACCGACCGAGACCGGACCGGACCGACCACATTCGGTCCGGTCCTCGGTCTTGGGTTTTTGGATAATTCGGTCCTCGGTCCGGTTCGGTCCGGTCCACAAACCGATTATTTGGCCGTGTTAGACCGGACCGACCGAGTCCTGACCGGACCGACCACATTCGGTCCAGTCCTCGGTCTTGGCTTTTTGGCTAATTCGGTCCTCGGTCTTGTCGGTCCGGTCCGGTCATGGACCGATGCTCACCCTTATATATATATATATATATATATATATATATATATATATATATATATATTTACCATTTGCAGACACTAATTTTTTGATTTCTGTAACTAGTTTATGATTCTTACTTGCATTCATTAGGCCAAAACTTAAGAGCATCGGCATCATTGGTGTACATCATGCTCACATAATCTTTCCACTCCAAAGTCTTTTCTTTCTTAGGAACAAAGCTTGTCGCATACGTGACCACGGGACTAGGACTTGACCCCTTGAGATACACAGCCTTCTTTTCAGATGGTAGGTTGAAAAATTGGTGAGCTGAAACTTTAAGTGACTCGAGGAGCTCCAATGGGACACCATGGTTCACCACCTGGAAAAACCCTAAAGTTTCAGCAGCATGGGCAATGGACTTGACCACTTGGTCATGGTTAGGACCGTCAAGCTCTGATAGATCAATGGTCATGTTTTCCAGTGATGTGGATACGTGTTGCTTGTTGATTCGGTTGTGGGGTGGTTGGATGTACCAATCTGGTACCTCTGTGAGGCCTGAGTCTACCAGACCTTTGACACCATTTCCGTCTTTCACGACAAAGTTGAAAAGTGAATTTTCATCATTAAAGCCTTGAGCCATTTAAGAACTGAAAATGTCTTTTCCTGTTCTTACTTGCCTTAGTATGTCTAGCATGCCAATAAATAGTGTTATGCATGGATCATGATATATCTACCTTTTCGTGCTATGTATGCTTATTGCATGGTTTTGGCCTAATAACTTGACAATTATCTAACACTCACCTAAATAATCAAGTATTCGTCAATTTTATCGTTGTGAACTATTTATGTAGTTTAATCGTTAAAATAAAAATCATGTAATTAAAATTAAAACCCAGAGCACCTTCTAAACTCAACATGTTCCTTTGCTTCATTTAAGCTTAGTTTATATTTCTTAATTTCCAGTCTTTTTTAATTAGGGTAACAGTTATTTCTTCTTTCGTTGTTTATAAATTTCAAGGTTGTCATAAAAATAGATTTTGTCACCAGGTTTCTTGCAGAAACTGATATCTTTCTGAGATATCAAGCTAAGTAAGTGAATTTGTGATCAATGCATGAGAAACATTTAAAAATTAATGGGCAGAGAAGTAGTAGTATCATACTAAAATATATGGATTAAACCTAGCCTCTCAAATATCCATAAAAAGTTTAAGTAAACGACAAATAGAAAACACATAATGTATTTATCATTTAACATAAACCAGTATTCATGGCTTACACACTGGAGAATCGTAAAGAGATAACTTAAATACGCAAACCTTAAGTTAAGTGGTGATCACGGATGTTTAGCCAACCACCGAAACGATTAGTTGTGTGAGGTACGCAGTTGGAAGGCATTTTGGTGAAGGTGGTATATATATTCGTTAATGAATGGGATTATATGGAGTAGTGGTTATTAGATATACAATCCTTTATTTTCTATCTTTTAAAGACATCTACTTGACTTTCTTACATGAGTATAATAGAGTCCCTCTCATATATGGATTCTTATTCGATAATCGTTTGAAATTAGTATGCTAGAAACTAGAAATAAGGACATCTATAAATCACACCATCCAAATTAAATTGGTATCATAGACCAAAACATATTTGACAAATTGATTTCAACGTAAGCATTGAGATTAAAATGCCAAGCCGCCGTAAAGTCTCTGAAATTTGCGTTAGCATGTTCAGCATATACATAAATATTCATTGATCATGATTAAACTTACAAAACAAGTTGGTTGTAGAAGTCAAAATCTCAAAGCCAATAGTCTTTTGCTGCCTTCATTATGCATATTTCATAATTTACAATTTCTTCAAATTAGGATGAAATTTACTCCTAATTTCTCTATTTAGAACCTTTGTGCTGTAAGGAGGTTCTCGGGTGCTGCAGGTTTAAGTTACTGATCATCACATGAGTGAGCATCCTAATCAGATAATAGGAATCAGTTCTCTTGCAGCATGTCATTGTGTGGTTCTCTGAAAGGATACAAAACATTTGAATAAACATGGCCTAATAAGCAGTAGCGTACCAAAATGTATTAGAACTAACCTCCCTAATCCAGCAAAGCAATCAACTATCCAAAACATGTGAATAAGCTAGCCACGGCGGCCTTGTTGAACCTTATGTCACGAACTTGTCTCTACAAGGTCTTCCGTGCGGCACTTAGTCTCGACTAAGCTCACCCTTGCTAGCTTGTGGTAATAAAATCAAGGTCTCAACTTTCAGCTACTATTTTAGGTATTGAGCTCCTATGGGCGAACGAGTCTCAGTCATCAAAAAGACTGAAGGCTCTCCTTTAATCTCAAGAGACTGTGTCCAGAACGTGCTAAAACAACTTTACTTGAACAACGCTAAATCTTTTTGTAATTGTAGCAGTGACTACGTACTTAATAGCTACACCAATTTGTTAAACCATATTACTCCCACTGATAGATATTTAAAAACTTTTATAAGATTTAATATTATATTCGTTAATCAACAATAATTACGGTGCCCATGTTTGGGAGTATATTTTGTATTTTGGTCTTAATTATGATGTTCAAGAACTTAACCTGTCGATTTTATTATTGCAGAAGTCTAATTACAATCAAGGGAAAACGGTAAACTTGAAATCATATGTAAGAATCACTCGACTGTCTCATTAAATAGCCACAAAATCAAGGGACTTCTTTCCATCATGAGATTTCCCAAAGAAATTGTTCATGTACTCTTCAAATATGACTTCTCTGTAACGAGCCACTCCTTCTCGACCCACTACTTCAGGCAATGGTCCAATTTTCACCATAGGCAGCGGGGCATTGAATATTGGGACCGACACTCTTGACTCAACACTGGTGGTCCCCACTCTGTGTTCTGCACTTTTGTACCTCCCATTGCTAATGATCTATAAAATAAACACCAAAACAAAAAAATTTAATCAATTATGTTAGGCACTTTTAATAGTCAAAAGGCAGCCAATGTGTTTGCCAAGTTTAGTAATTAAAGCATGAATTTTGATTAACCTGTAGTGCATCACCAATGTTGATGACCAAAGCACCATGGACAGGTGGAATCTCAATCCAGTCTTCTTTTCCTGATGACGGGTCTTCACCTTTTTTCACGTACAGTCCACCAATCCCATCTTGAAGAAGCACCGTTAGCGTGCCCATATCTGAGTGCCTCCCGACACCAACTGTCAGATCAGGGTTAGGACAGGTTGGGTAAAAGTTCATGTTGACCATCCTTAAACCCATAAGTGCATCAAGCCTTGAGTCGTCTAGTTTAACTCCTAGGTTACCCGTGAGTGCATGCAATAGCCTTTTCACCATCTCTGTTGATGTCTTTATGTACTCAAGTGCTACTTCCCTATAAAAATACAAACATAAAAACGTGATAAGCAAATGGGTAAATTGGTCATTTTCAAAATTTTAATGGATGAGGGGAAAACACCAATATTGTAACACCAAGTATAGATTTTGTAAGTAGTTTATAATTCTTACTTGCATTCATTAGGCCAAAAGTCGAGAGCGTCAGCATCATTGGTGTATATCATGCTAATATAGTCTTTCCACTCCAAAGCCTTCTCTTTCTCAGGAACAAAGCTAGTCCCATACTTGACCATAGGACTAGGGCTCACTCCCTTAAGATACATAGCCTTCTTTACAGAAGGTTGGTTGAAAAACTGGTGGGCTGAAACTTTAAGCGACTCCAGAAGCTCTACTGGGACACCATGGTTCACCACCTGGAAGAATCCAAGAGTTTCAGCCGCGTGGGTAATGGACTTGACCACTTGGTCATGGTTAGGACCGTCAAGCTCTGATAGATCAATGATCATGTTTTCAAGTGACACGGTTGCGTTTTGCTTATTGATGCGGTGGTTGGGTGGTTGGATGTATTGACTTGGTACCTGTGTGAGGCCTGAGTCCACTAGACCTTTAACACCATTTCCGTCTTTCACGACAAAGTTGAAAAGTGAATTATCATCTTTGAAGATTGGAGCCATTTTAAAACTTCAGATGTGTTTCCGTCTTTGTAATTTCTGCAACTGTGTGTTTTTGTCTTTGTACTTGCTTGAGTATCTATTCTACTTCCCTAGTATACCAATATATAATATAGTGTTATGGGTCATGAATATATCTAACTTTTTCAGGCTATTTGTTTGAGACTTTAAGGCATGGCCGGCCTCATAAGTTGGCAATTATAATACCTCCCAACTAATCATGTATCTGTGCATTTTGTCCTGTACTATCATATAGTGTCAAAGACTTTATATTTTTTGATTCTTTTGGCATAGCACAACAATAAAATAAAAAGAGAAGGAAGTCATACCAAGAATAAAACAACCTACACAACAGACAAAAGAGTCCGTTATTGTGTAGCATCCAAATTTCGATCTGTGGCTTTCATCTGCTAATAAATACTCACAGCGATATTTGGATGGTACACATTATACATGATAATATGATATACACAGAAAATGCAATAAGCTATGCTAAGAAAACCTTATAATAGTGTAACACAACCAAACTTTCTTTAAAAAAGACATGCTTGTTGCACCGGATAAGGAAATTAAAGGACGTCGTCAACAGCCTGTTTAATTTAGTGTGGCTAACATAAAGCTTCTTGGTTCATACTGGAATATAATTAATTAATTATTATCATATACTACGTATCTTTTTAATTAATACAGTATAATTACATACAAAATTGCATATACATAATTACAGTGTATGTAATATAATTATGACAATATTAGATTATATATTTTTGAAAGGTATTAGATTATCATATCATACTATCTTATAAAGCATTGTGGTATTCTAAAAAAAAAAAAAAAAATACTTAAAATTCAGCATTACAATTTTTTAAGCTAAAAGTACAATGCGGAAAACTAGAAAGGGGGAGGGGGGTTTGAATAGTTTTACGACTTTTTAATTTATTATAAAAACTTTGTTTTTAAAACTTTGATTCGGTCTTATGTGAACTCAACACTTGGTCAATGGGACACCATGGTTCACCACTGGAAAAACCCTACAGTTTCAGCAGCATGGGCAATGGACTTGACCACTTGGTCATGGTTAGTACCGTCAAGCTCTGATAGATCAATGGTCATGTTTTCCAGTGATGTGGATATGTGTTGCTCGTTGATTCGCTTGTGGAGCGGTTGGATGTACTCATCTGGTACCTCTGTGAGGCCTGAGTCTACCAGACCTTTGACACCATTTCCGTCTTTCACGACAAAGTTGTAGAGTGAATTTTCATCATTAAAGTCTTGAGCCATTTGAGAACAGAAAATGTCTTTTTCCTGTTCTTACTTGCCTGATTATGTCTAGCATGCCAATAAATAGTGTTATGCATGGATCATGATATATCTACTTTTTCGTGCTATCTATGTTTAATGCATGGTTTTGTCCTAATAACTTAGCAATTATATAACAATCACCTAAATAATCATGTATTGTCCATTTTATTGTTGTGAACTATTTATGTAGTTTAAACGTTAAAATAAGAAAACATGCCTGCTGCAACAAGCAAGCAGCCTGCTTTACTTTGTAATAAAGAAGGAGATCAGCGGAAACATGTATCAGCGACTTAAATTCAAGCTGCCTACTTGTTGCAGCAGGCATGATGTAATTAAGAATTAAAACCCAGTGCACCTTCTAAAGTCAACACGTTCCTTTGCTTCATGTAAGCTTGGTTTATCTTTCTTAATTTTCAATCTTTTTTTAATTAGGGTGACAGTTACTTCATCTTTCACTGTTTATAAATTTCAAGGTTGTCATAAAAATAGATTTTGTATGGGATTATATGGAGTAGTGATTATTAGATATACAATCCTTTGTTTTCTATCTTTTAAAGCCATCTATTTGACTTTCTTACATGAGCATAATAGAGTCCCTCTCATATATCGCTTATTATCCAATAATCCTTTGACATTAGTATGCTAGAAACTAGAAAATAAGGACATCTATAAATTACATCGTCCAAAATAACTTGGCATCATAGACCTTAACATATTTGACAATTTGATTTTAACGTACGAGTTGATATTAAAATGCCAAGCCGTAAAGTCTCTGAAATTTGCGTTAGCATGTTGAACATATACATAAAAATTCATTGATCATAATTAAATTTTCAAAACATGTTTATCGTAAGAAGTCAAAACCTCGAATCCAATAGTCCATACTGCTTTTTAAAGTCAACAAGGCCCTTTGCTGCCTTCATTATGCATATTTCATAATTTACAATTTCTTCAAATTAGGATGAAATTTACTTCTAATTTCTCTATTTAGAACCTTTGTGCAGGAGGTTCTCGCGTGCTGCAGGTTTAAGTTACTGATCATCACATGAGTGAGCATCCTAATCAGATAATAGGAATCAGTGATCTCTTGCAGCATGTCATTGTGTGATTCTCTGAAAGCATACAAAACATTTGAATAAGCATGGCCTAATAACCAGCTGCCTTAGGGCAGTTGGCCACCAACTACCTCAAAAGCGCGCAGTTGACCAAGTCAAAGCTTAAAGGCGGGGGTTCGAATCTGGACTCCAACTTGGTCAGCCAGTGTTGCCTAGGTAATTTACCGGGATATGCCTTCCTTGTTGGGTGGGGGGCTCGGTACCAAAAAGGTACACGGACTTGAGATGGTTCCGCCAAATACCATTTTTCAATAAGCAGTATCATACTAAAATGTATTAGAACTAAACTCTCTAATCCAGCAAAGCAATCAACTATCCAAGACATGTGAATAAGCTAGCCACGGTGGCCTTGTTGAACCTTATGTCATGGACTTGTCTCAACAAGGTCTTCCGTGCGGCACTTAGTCTCGACTAAGCTCAGCCTTGCTAGCTTGTGGTAAAAAAATCAAGGTCTCAACTTTCAGCTACTATTTAGGTATTGAGCTCCTATGGGCGAACGAGTCTCAGTCATCAAAAAGACTGAAGGCTCCTTTAATCTCAAGAGACTGTCCAGAAAACGTGCTAAAAACAACTTAACTTGAACAACGCTAAATCTTTTTACAGTTAACTTTAGACAAGATTGAAAAAACTTGTGTAGCCTACTACAATGAGAGAAAAACATGTATTTTGAAATTATAGCAGTGACTACGTACTTAATAACTACACCAATTTCTTAAACCATATTACTCCCGCTGATAGATATTTAAAAACTTTTATAAGATTTAATGTATTATATTCGTTAATCAACAATAATTGCAGTGCCCATGTTTGGGAGTATATTTTGTATTTTGGTCTTAATTGTATAAAATTAAAATAAAATGATGTTCAAGAAATTAACCAGTCGATTTTATTATTGCAGAAGTCTATTACAATCAAAAAACTCCTTTAATGGAGGGGAAAACGGTAAACTTGAAATCATATGTAAGAATCACTCATCTGTCTCATTAAATAGCCACAAAATCAAGGGACTTCTTTCCATCATGAGATTTCCCAAAGAAATTGTTCATGTACTCTTCAAATATCACTTCTCTGTAACGAGCCACTCCGTCTCGAGCCACCACTTCAGGCAATGGTCCAATTTTCACCATAGGCAGCGGGGCATTGAATATTGGGACCGACACTCTTGACTCAACACTGGTGGTCCGCACTCTGTGTTCTGCACTTTTGTACCTCCCATTGCTAATGATCTATAAAATAAACACCAAAACAAAAAAATTTAATCAATTATGTTAGGCACTTTTAATAGTCAAAAGGCAGCCAATGTGTTTGCCAAGTTTAGTAATTAAAGCATGAATTTTGATTAACCTGTAGTGCATCACCAATGTTGATGACCAAAGCACCATGGACAGGTGGAATCTCAATCCAGTCTTCTTTTCCTGATGACGGGTCTTCACCTTTTTTCACGTACAGTCCACCAATCCCATCTTGAAGAAGCACCGTTAGCGTCCCCATATCTGAGTGCCTCCCGACACCAACTGTCAGATCAGGGTTAGGACAGGTTGGGTAGAAGTTCATGTTGACCATCCTTAAACCCATAAGTGCATCAAGCCTTGAGTCGTCTAGTTTAACTCCTAGGTTACCCGTGAGTGCATGCAATAGCCTTTTCACCATCTCAGTCGATGTCTTTATGTACTCAAGTGCTACTTCCCTATAAAAATACAAACATAAAACGTAATAAGCAAATGGTAACCTGGTCATCTTCAAAAGTTTAATGGATGAGGCAATGGATAGACAACCCGTGGCGGACCTAAGACCAAGAGCCATTATGTTCATTTAATGAAAAGTACCGAAAATCATACCCCAAAAATTAAAGACCGGGTTCATTTTAGAAAAATCTATATATTTGACATAATTTTACACTACGCAAGAAAAATCCATGAGTTTCCCATGCACCCCCGGAAACCCCCTCGGTCCACCCGTGTAAACAACAATATTGTATCACCAATTAAGTATAGATTTTGTAAGTAGTTTATGATTCTTACTTGCATTCATTAGGCCAAAACTTGAGAGCATCGGCATCATTGGTGTATATCATGCTAATGTAGTCTTTCCACTCCAAAGCCTTCTCTTTCTCAGGAACAAAACTAGTCCCATACTTGACCATAGGACTCGGGCTCACTCCCTTGAGATACACAGCCTTCTTTTCAGATGGTTGGTTGAAAAACTGGTGGGCTGAAACTTTAAGTGACTCCAGGAGCTCTATTGGGACACCATGGTTCACCACCTGGAAGAAGCCGAGAGTTTCAGCAGCATGGACAATGGACTTGACTACTTGGTCATGGTTAGGACCATCAAGCTCTGATAGATCAATGGTCATGTTTTCAAGTGACACGGTTGCATTTTGCTTGTTGATTCGGTGGTTGGGTGGTTGGATGTATTGACCAGGTACCTGTGTGAGGCCTGAGTCCACCAGACCTTTAACACCATTTCCGTCTTTTACGACGAAGTTGAAGAGTGAATTTTCATTGTTGAAGCTTGGAGCCATTTAAAACCTGCAAATGTGTTTCTGTCTTTGTAAGTTCTGCAAATGTGTTTGTCTTTGTACTTGCTTGAGTATCTATGGCATGCCAATATATAGTGTTATGGGTCAAGAATATTTATCTAACTTTTGCATGCTATATTTGTTTAAGGCATGGTCCTGGTCTCATTAGTTGGCAATTATTATACTCTCCTTCAAACTAATCATGTACAGAGTATTTCCACATTTATCAGTCTGAACTACTCCGTAGTATAGTATCATATTTTATATTCTTTCAATTTAAGATTTATTCTTTTAAATAACACAAAAATAAAAAATAAAATACTCCGTAAAATAAAGAAAAATAAATAAAGACAAACAGAAAGAAGTCAAATTGTGAATATTTTTTTTTAAGAACAATCGATACTAATCCCACCAACCCCAAAACTCCTACACAGCAAATAAGAGTCTATTCCTGTGTAGCATCCAATTTTCGATGTTCAAATTTCGATGTTTCATCCCTAATACAGACCCACATCGAAAATTGGATGCTACATGTGAAACATGATCTACACAAGCTGCAAAACATTATGCTAATAAAGATTATAACATTATATATACACTATCAAACTTTCTTCAAAAGTGACTTACTAGTTTCACCGGATAAAGGAAGAATGTTGTCAACGGCGTGTTTAGGTGTGTGTGTAATGCAAATGCTTCTAGGTTCATACTGGTATTTATAATCATATTTAGCAAAATTTATTATTATTACATAGAAATATTACATCTATAAAATTACATATAACATTAAATGTAATACAATTATAATAATATCAGATTATTACAAATACATATGGTTAACTTATATGTATGTTATACTTTGAAATATTGTTACACACATACGTGTGTGATGTACAAATGAGGTTGGTGATAGAAAGTCAAAATGTATTCACGATGCTCAAAGTTAGGCCCAAATATTCCATTATGAAGGTCAAGGTCTATCACCAACTTTATGGCATGAATCACTTCTTCCTTCTAAAGTCAACAAGTCCCTTTGCTTCATTGGTGCTTAGTTTCATATTTCTTAAACTTCAATATCATTAAATTAGGACAATAGTTACTTCTACCTTCTCTATTTACAACTTGCAAACAGTATTCTTGAATCCGGGTTTATAGTACGTATTAAAGGTGGGAAAATAGATGGCTCTAGATGGGTTTGGGTCTATATGGATCCGGGTCTAATTGGGTCCGAGTTTAGATGGCTTTGGTCGGGTCTGGATGGGTTTTGGTCCGGTCGACAAGAATTTTTTTTTTTCTTTCTTTGCTGAGTTAAAAAAAGAAAGTAAAATATAAAATAAATTTGACCCGCTAGACCCGTTGGGTAATTATTATATAATTGCACTTTATATCAAATACCCAATTAGACCCATCTATAATATTTAGGAAGACCCAACTAGACTCATCTCCTACTTTATATTTACCCAACTAGACCATGTTTAATCAATGGTTCTCAAATTGCCACCTCTACTTGTTTACCCAACTAGACTCATCTCCTACTTGTTTGAATTGGTGGCAGCATATAATCATGTAGTAGATGCAAAATCAAGAGACTTCTTCCCATCATGAGCTTTACCAAAGAAGTTGTTCATGTACTCTTCAAACATGACCTCTCTATATCGAGCCACCCCATCTACAAGTTCAGGCAATGGTCCTATTTTCGTTCCACGCAGTGAGAGGTTGAATAACGGGATAGACACCCTTGACAGGACTATATTTCTTTAAGGCACGGTCCAACCTCATAACTTGTCAATTACTCAGTAATACCGTAAAAGTCAAGTAATGGCCAATGGTAAGTCAAGATAGAGACTTAAGATATAGTGGTAGAATTGAAAATTTTGCACAAGCGAGAACTGTAATAATTTGTGGAAAAAAATGCAGAAGAGACCATTTCAATAGAAGTGGAAATAATGCATAAGCAACAACATATACATGTCGCAAATTTGCAATAGTGGTAATGACTCACTAATGACCAGTTCAACCATTCAGACTCCTTAAAAAGTTACTAACAGTATCCTAGCAAGTGTATTTGTCCATTTTATCCTTCAGAACATTAAAATAGCTTAAACTCTTCTTAATTTAAATATTTAGTCAATAATTGTATGGTTAAAAGATTAGCACTGCTGACCTCTAAAGTCAACAAGTATCTTTGTTTCAATTGTGCTTAGTTTCATATTTCATAATTTTTACTGTAATATCTTTATATTGCAATGACATTTAATCCTCTTTCAATGCTGTCAAAAAGATGATTTTGAGTTTCCTAACTAAGTTCCTTACAGAATTTGGTATCCCATAAAGAGATCTAGTAAGGGTGTTCTTAGGTGTTTGCAGGTTTAAGTTATTTATCACATTAGGATTAAATCCTTATCGTTTTATAAATTATGGTGCTTCCAGCATGTCGGTTATTGAACCTCGGTTTGTGAAACTGTGAATGCATGAAGAATATTTGTATAGGAATCAGTAGTATCAATCCAGCCAAACAAATAATTTCCCTTAAAAAAATTTCATAAAAATCAGGCTAAAAACAAGGTTGGTAAAGAAACTGCTAAGCGAATCAACATTCTATTTATAAAAAACTACCACTAGGCAACCTTCCAAAACATTGTGGTACAAATGAGTCATTGAGGTCTCGTCCTTCAGCTACCATTTGAAGTTTTGAGCTCCTATAAGTTAACGAGTCCCAGTCATCCAAAAGGCTGAAGGCTCCCTCAATCTCTAAAGACTGCCCAGAAAACAGCTAGACACTAAAAACTACCTACCTTGAACCAATATCCCTGCTAATATCAATTTGCGAACAGTTATTAACACCATAAACATGAAGCAAATATTGTCAGCATACCATCTCAAGCATCCTCTGATTTGGACAAAATCTCTTCGACTTCTTCCCACATATGAGCATTCTCCGGAAACCTTTCCTTCATCTGCCCAACAAGCTCCCTCGCCTCTTGAACCATCGATCCCTTGGCTAGCCCAACAACAAGCATCTTCATAGTCGAAAAATTCGGTACCCAACCTTTCTCCATACTCTGCTTACAAACCTTCAACGCTTCTTCAAACTCACCACCTTTACACATATGACTAACCAACGTAAAATAACAATCACTATCCGGTTTAAACCCATTCTTAACCATCTCTTCAAACATATCCTTAGCTTTATCCATTTTCCCCTCCTTACAATACCCATGAACCAAATTCCGATATGTAATAGAATTAGCCTTCATCCCACTCAACAACAACCCGTCAAGCAGCTCCTTAGCTTCATCCGTTCTCTTCAGCTTACAAAGACACTGAATCCTAGTATTACACGTCCCAATCCCAATAGGAAACTTGTGCTCCTTCATCAACTCCAACACCTTCCCAACTTCCTCAAACCTTTCCTCCTTATACAACCCCGCAATCAAACTCCCAAAAGTGGTCGCATTCGGCTTAACATTCCTCCTAAACATCTCGTCAATCAACCTAAACCCCAAATCCCACCGACCCGACTCACCAAAAGCCTTAATCAAAGTATTATAAATGTCAGCATTCATTTTGACACCATATTTCAAAGGGAAAGTCAAATAAACACGCTTAACCTCGTCAAAACGCTTAACTAACATGCACGAAAACAACAAAGCATTCAATGTTTTAACATTCTGAGCAACACCCAGATCAGACATTTGATGAAAAAGATCAAATGAATCTTTTAACAACCCACATTGGCCATACCAGACAATCGCATGAGCGATAAACTTGTCGTTTCTTAACTCGGGGCGATTTTCGAGCATTTCTTGAATGAATGAACGAATGGTGGTGAATTCTTTCAAAGCAGCAAGCTTTGAGATTGCGATAGAGAATGTGATACGGTCGATATGTGAGTCGGGCGTGAGGGAAGCTGATCGGCAAATTTGGAGGATTTTTTGTGGGTTCTTTTCTGTTTTTAAGAGGGTTAGGGCGGCGCGTGAGCTGGGGTTAGGGTGGCGCGTGAGTGGGGTTGTGGAGAAGTGTTGGAGGGTTTGGAAGTGAGATGGGTTAAGTGAACGGAGCTTGAAAATGGCAGCCATTGAAGAAGAAAGGGTTTTAGTTAGGGTTTTGGAGTGAGATTTGTTAAATAAAAGTGCAAATGATTAAAAAAGTATGGTACTTGCCATTTTTTATTTTTTTTTTCTTTTTTTTTTTTTTACTTTTCTTTTAAATTTATCTTTTTTAAGGTATTTTACAAAAGTTTTAGACATTTTTGCCCTCATAGCTAATAGAAAAAAAAATCTCTCGAAGGCAAAAATGTCACATATTACTTTAAAAAGGATAATTTGAAAGAAAAGTATTCACAAAAGTAAAAAAATTTGTTCGCTACCTACAAAAAGAAATTGTGACAAGTATGATAATTTTTTTAATAATTAGCCGTAAATGAAAATGAGAATTTGAATTGCAACAATAATGTTTTACGAGTTGAGCTATTCGAGAACCGGCTCGATAAAAGCTCAAAATGAGCCGAGTTTTAGCAAGCTCGCAAGCTTAACATAAAGATCGCTTTATAAGGGATTTCTAACCCATGCTTCAGACGATATCGTTCTTGATTAGACTCGCAAACGTAAACAAGCTTTACATATGCTATATAACATATGTTATATGTTAGAGCACCAGGTGTCGTAATTCCGTAACATGTCAATTTTTATTTTTATTTTATCAGGTCACGTCACATCAGCTTTAAGCCTAACATCACTCGCACAACAAAAATCACTGTCCCTCATACTATTGCATAGCAACTACTTATGAGACAAGTTATTTTATTTTCTTTTTCATTTCTTAATACCTACTAATTTTTTTATTAATTAAAACTACAAACACAAGTTAACTAAATTTGGTGTTAAATTTTGTACATAAAAGATTAAATATTATACACAGTTACAAATACAAATACAAATACATAAAAGAAAACCAAACACATAGACGAAAACAGTTATATTTTATCTTCCTCGACCACTACCTGTACACACACTAAAACACACACCAAACACAAAAACTACATAAACAAAGCATATAACCCATATATTTTAATCCAAAAAAAATAAGAAGTAAAAAACAGTTTGCACGCAGTAGGTACGCCACAAATATGTCGTGCGTCTTGGCACCAGTGAGTTGCGGTCTCGTGGTGTCGTCATAACGACGCATATATCAGCTTGGCGTGAACCCTACATTACAATACTCAGCCCTCTTATATGTAATAATAGTATAAACATATATCATATGGATTTTAAAATAAAAAAATCAATTAAACCATTCATATATATAGTTTAATCACATAAGATCACTCTTAAAAATACAGTAATTTAAAGCTCATCTAAACGCAATTAACATATATAAGCTTTTAAAAATACAGAAATACATATATTAAACATCTCTAATTAGAAATAATAACTCCCGATCCAAGCTCGAGCTTTACTAATATGGCTTGAAACGAGTTCAGCTCGAGCTTCTCTAAGCTAATTGTTTAGCCGAGCTCGAGCTTTGTTAAGCTTAGGCTTAACTCGTCTCAGCTCGTTTACATCTCTATCTTTACGACACAAATAAATAAATAAATAAATAAAAGCTTATTCTATTCTTAAATAACTTTTTAGATTTTTTTAACAACCAAAGAGCGTTCGTGTTGCCTTAAAAAAAGTGTGTTTGTGTTATGCTGCGAAGACATTTCCAACGGTTATAAATTGTTGCATTGTAGCATGATTATCAACTTTAAAATCTATTATTAGAAACTTTAAGTCATATTAATTTAGTTTAAATAATTTTTTAGATTTTTTTAACAACCAAAGAGCGTTCGTGTTTCCTTAAAAAAAGAGTGTTTGTGTTATGCTGCAAAGACATTTACAACAATTATAAATTCATATATATATATATATATATATATATATATATATATATATATATATATATATATATATATATATATATATATATTATACATCCATATCTATATTTTATATATTATATGTGTAATTTTTGAGTATGAAGCACTAAATGAGCGTATTAACTATTAAATTCATATATTTGAGTTTAGTTTATAAATAATTATTAAACTTCATATAATTGAGTTTAACGTATATAAATAAGAGTTATGTCCTAAATAAAGTTAGTAAATTTACTTCATCTTTTAATTTTAAAACTAAAAAAGTAAATAGTAATTTTTGAGTTTCATGCGTTAACTGAGAGTATTAATGATTAAATCTTATATACTAAAAGCTTAAGTAGTCTTATAAATGTAAGTGATTATAATAAATGGCTCATGAATTGAAAGTGAAATGTGGATGCTTCATGTGTTAGTACATTGATTTAATAGTCATGCATAAGGATAAGTACATAGGAGATGAAGTGTTTGGAGCCATGAATGCATAAATTAAATACACCAATTAGTGGTTAGTCTTTTTACCTTCCCGTCAATGAGTTACAAATATTTTATCAACTATATAATGTGTCAAAAATCACACACAACAAACCACAACTTCCTCCACACCGCGTACACATTGGGCTACAACTTATTATAGTGGTAAAGTAAGAATCATAACATCTTACTTATTTAGCATATTGATTTATATTGTTTCATGTAAATTTCACGTGTATTTTGTATGTGTAACAATGTAAGATATAAAGATGGCGCTTAGGAGGTTTGGTAGTAACATCATCTTCTCTAATGGTATAAAAGATCCTACACATCGTTGTCTTATCAATTAAGTGAAACATGCACGAACATTTTTACTTTGATCGAAAATGCAATATATTGATTAACTATATTTAAGTTACTAACGATCAACTATATCTAATTGTTTTTTGTAGCACGTCAAAAATCATTAAAGAAAGAGATCGAGAAGTCACAAAAATTGTATCAAGAACAAAACATGCAAAAGGCCAATGAAGAGCAACGACAAAGACAACAACAACAAGAACAAAAAAACAAGAACAACGTCACGGCCATCGGTGGGATGAATACTTAGCATTCATATTAATTGTACGTTATAAATTAAGCATGCAATAATTTACTTCATGTAATACCGATAAACGGGCTAATACTATTGATTCGTTAGCAAGTAAGTTTCTTGAAAATAATGTGACGAGCATTCAATTTTTAATCAATAATTATTACCACTCTTTTTTTGTGCATTTTAATATTTTTGCTCTTAATGTAGTTTTTTGTCTTGCGGTGTGTTAATATCACTATGAAGAGTAATTGATTATCTTAATATGATTTTAGTTTCATTTGTAGAATGACAAACAAATTTGGCAAAATGTAATTGTTATATTAATTATTAAAAGTAGAAAAATTATATGTTGAGATTGATGTCTTCGAATATATTTATATATGCAATATGCTACAAATTAAATATACTAACAATATTGGACGGATTTTCACAACAATAAAAAAATATTGAAACTTAAATGGTTTTTGTGGATAAAATAAAGTTCGAGTAACTAAGCGTACTAATGTGGAGCTACCGTATTTGATATGATAAACCAAAAGGATAATTTATTGTCATAAGTTAGATCTCAAAATATAGAGAATATCCACTTCGTTACGATTTCATATAAGGGTTACATTTATTTTGAAAAAACCGTATGCATTTAACCTCCCTTTGACATTTAGTAAGTAACTTATACATATTAAAAAATTACATGTGAAGAGACTCTTTTAAATGTAGCATCTCGAAAAAAATCTCTTTCACATATACTCTTTTAATGTCAATAAACTATTTAAATGTGTGTCATGCTTAGAAAAAGTGTGATACTATCACAACTTAGATATATAATGACGAAAATAAGTGCCAAAGATTACGCTATGAACACTTATATACATCCCATGTAATGACGAAAATTAGTGTTGAACAATACATTAACGAACATTTAGATTAAGCCCGTGTGCATCGCACGGATATGAATGACTCGGTCTAAATATATAAGTCACCAAACAACTAATTAAACTCATTCATCTTAAACTCATGCGATGCTTACAAAAGTTGTGATACCATCACAACTTACGAACCTAATGACGAAAATAAATACCGCACATTACACAATAACCAATTAGATAGAGCCCGTATGCAACGCACGGGTCTGAATGACTAGTTTAATATATATTTGAGTTTAGTTTATAAATAATTATTAAAGTTCATATAATTGAGTTTAATGTATATAAATAAGAGTCATGTCAAAAATAAAATTAGTTAATTTACTTTATGTTTTAATCATAAAACTGAAAACTAAAGAATGATATGAATACTTAAATTGTGTACACAAAGACAACTTAAAGCTATGTACACAAAACAATGTAAACGACGTATGTCATGAGTGATATGTCAACAATGTTTAATTAGATATACACCTTGAAATAAAATTTTACATATAATTTCATGAATTTTAAATAATAAATAGCAACATTTAGACATATAACACTTTTGTAAGGTTATTTAGTTAAAAAGTAAGAAACTATGGACTAGATATATACAAAATACATTCCAAACTTATCTAAAAGCTTGTTAGGCTGCCCACAGTAAGGGGATTCAATCCCCTTACTTTTTCCTGCCACGTCAGCTTTCTCTCTCCAGCGACCTGCAGGCGATTCAGTGCCCCCAGTAAGGGCGACCTAGTTCTTTTTTTTTTTTTTTTTTTTTTTTTTTTTTTTTTTTTTCAAACTTAATAATTAAAACACTAATTTCATTAATAAAAATAAAACAGTACATAGATTGAAAACATAAACTTAAACATTACATAAACTTCAATTAAATCCTAACTTCAGTTGTAGTCCGGGTGATCCCAAGTCTGAGAGTTGTCGGAGCGGTAACCGTCGTCGTAAGGATCAAAGCTCGCCACCCTCTCTTCTTCTAACTGAGCTTCCAACCTGCTCAGTTCCCGCTCCTTCTCAGAGTTCCAGCCATCATCATCTGCTGCCACATTTTCCTCAAAACTTACCTGAAAATTATCCAGACGAGGCAGCTGTTGTTGTTGCTCAACAACTCTTTGTGCAGATGAACTTGATTCACCTTGCACAAATTGTTGTTGTTGTTGTTGTTGTTGTTGTTGTTGTTGTTGTTGTTGTTGTTCAACTATAGCAGCTTTCACATTTTCTTCAAAGCTCCAACGAATCTTATTTGTTTTTGGGCATGTATCTGACTCACACAGCCACGCAATGCCTCAACAACGGCATGATCTTTACGAAATTCATCGTATAAAAACTGGTCGATCACATATTTTCTGTCATCAGAAATGTGATCGCAATCTGAGTAGCGTGTTCTCATTCGTTGTTTGAGGGCCTTTGCCAGCTCAAACCTGCTGATAACTTCAGAAATAGCTTCTTGACGAGCCGTGTCGTCTTTATCAGCTTGGTTTTTGACCCAATTTTGAAATTCTTCGACGGTATGAGGCAGTTTATTACACGCCATTTTGAATTGCAATATGTGTGAGATTTTGTGAATTTAAGTGTGTAAAATATGTTGTGTTAATGTGGTATTTATAGTGTGTTAAATTAAATTTTTTTTTTTTTTTTTTTTGAATGTAACGGCTAGTAGGTGGGTTTGTTTTTTTTTTTTTGTTTTTTTTAAGTCCAACATTAAGAAAGTAATCGATCCGGTACTCGACCATTTGGAAGTTTTGTCGTGTGTCGACCGAATACCCACACAAGGGTCGATCGATTATTATCGATCGTATATGTCGATCGTCTTCCTCTACTGTCGCCAGCCTTATACAAATATATATAAGGGATAATTAGCAATATGCCCCGATTGCCCAAGTGATTTGCTTATTTGCCCTTAGATTCGGAGTTTCCGTATCTACCTCAGGCAACTTGGCAACTCGGCCCATATGATGTCAAGTGTCCGACATGAGAGTTGTCAGTTGCCCAAAAGTACACAAGTTGCCAAAAAAGTACACACGTGGCTCTACCTTGTAATCCGAAAAGTGACACTTGTCACTTGCAGATTTCAGTTGCCCAAAAACTACAAGTTGCCCTGGTTTAAATACGAAAACTCCAGATCGAGGGTCAAATAAGCAAATCATTTGGGTAATCGGGACATATTAGAAATTATCCGTATATCTAATACCAAATAACAATATGAATATTTGAACTCTGTATACTAAGACAACTTAGAACTATGTACTCAAAAAAAATTTAAACGACATATGTCGTAAGTTATATGCCAACAATTTTAATTAGAGATACATCGTGAAATAAAATCTTATATTAATTCCATGAATTTTACGTAATAAATAGAAACATTTAGACATGTATACACTTTTATAAATTTAATGATTAAAGAAATTTAAGTGCATTTTTACTTTTACAACGACGGGTCAACTTAACTGGAACACTTTTCAACGAAACCCGTTTGTAATATGTCCAGAATATTTCAGAGAAACCAATTGGTGAACATAAACTGAATAGTTTTGACATCAACCCATTTTGTATATATTTTGACACGTACTTATATCTTATGAAATGTGTTCTTGACGTAAACAAGAGATTTTAATTTGATATGAAACAAGACCTGTCCATCGTACGGGGCAAAATGACTAGTAATCTACTAGCAGTAGTCAAGAATGGTTGAGTTACTGAATCACATTCGATTGTAGTTAAGCCGGTTTAATCTACTAGCAGTGGGTATAACAATGTTTTGCTACAATATTGGTGTTGATGCTATCGCCACTGGTGTTATATATGTTGTTCTCTTCAACTATATGTGAGGGAAACACGTACACAACTTCCTTGTTGATGATAGATCTATATATATCATGCTAACGTACCAAGAATTTGTGCTTAAACTTGTGCCTAATTGATTTTATACCTTGAGCATATATTATACGTATTATCTCACTCATAATATTTACTTTGGATATTTCAGTGTAACATTATTTTATTGTTAGCTAGACATGTATTTTTAGCATAAAAATCATTTTCACATAAATTTATTAGGATAATGAAATATTTGATGAGACACACACGCACTACGTTACGTACTCTACAGCTTAATTACTGTGATCGAAGATGATATAAAAATATGAGACAAAACCTATCATTTCCATAATAAAAAATAAGAACTTTAAATTAGCAATAAATCAACTATAAATTTAACTATGTTTAAATCTGTATCAAACATCTGTACTTTTTATAAGACATTTAAACTTGACAAATTTAAGACTCTTATTATTGAGTTAGATATCAAATGTTAGCTGTCTGTCATTACAATATTTG